>CAUYRH010007062.1:0-25368 GCA_963574655.1 Perodicticus potto
TTTTTTTTTGAGACAGAGCCTCAAGCTGTCACCCTGGATAGAGTGCTGTGGCATCATAGCTCACAGCAACCTCCAATTCCTGGGCTCAAGTGAGTCTCCTGCCTCCGCCTCCCAAGTAGATGGGACTACAGGTGCCTGCCACAATGCCCGGCCATTTTTTTGGTTGCAGCCATCATTGTTGTTTGGTGGGCCCGGGCTGGATTTGAACCCGCCATCTCAGGTGTACGTGGCTGGCGCCTTAGCCCATTGAGCCACAGGCGCCGAGCCCATATAGTAGATACTTAAATGGTACTATTTTTATTTGTAATCAGACAATTGATTAGATAGAAATATGATTATAATATATATTTTTGTCTCAAACAAAATGTAACTATTTCTGAATTTCACCTGATATATACAGGGGCTGTCCAGAAAATATCCAGACTTGTACTATGAAAAACAGATATATATGGCTGGATACTTTTTGGATAATCTATATCTCTATATTTGCATATATACATATATATATGTATCTATCTATATATATATATCTCAATTATTGGCCCTATAAACAGTTTCCACAATCCCTAGATTATCCAATCAACTGTATCAGAAAAATTCACAAGAGTTTATCAGTATGTAATATGATCACAATACATACTAGTTGGTTTACTATGTAATCTGTATTTATATTTGAAGTCCATTTAATTTAAATAATTCTTGAATTTTTTTTTTTATCTTAAAGAAAACAGGACCTACTACTACCAAGGTAGCTTTAATGTGCTGGATATCCCATATAATAGAGATTATGAAAGGGAAACATCACCAGAAAATAACTATCTTAGCAAAATTCTTGAGACTAGGGTAAGTTAGAATTTTCCTCTATTTATTTCAATGTCAATTCTGTGAAATATAAATATATTATTGGGATTTGATTTTGACTCTATGTTCTCTTTGAACAGATGGATGATGCATTTCAAAGTTCTAGCATTTACAGACAATATATCAACTCTCAAGTCATCACACTGGTGTAAGTATCTAACACTATCCATACGAATAGATATCAACCCTTCATACATACCATTACACTTCAATGTTCTACATAAAAAGTATTTCTTGATATCTTATAATCATTAGCCAATAAGCTTCTAATATCCCACATAATCCTAAGTGTCAGACTTAGTGTTCCATAAAACCAAAATAAAGATCAAGTCTGCATAGCTGAGTTCATTAGATGCACCAGGAATGTCTTCATCTTCAGACTGCAGATTACTCATCCTTCTGGTTTTCTCAGTTTTTATGTCCAGAAAATATTACATAGTAGGTGGTCTGATGCTCCAGCCTTTTTATTTAGCAGCCGCATGAATATAGACCCTGCTTTCTTCTCTTTTTTACTTTCAAGTCAGCTAAGCACCTTGCAGAGCTGCCCCTGGAGCTCTTAGTTGTAGGGTAGAGAGAGCACATCTCTGCCAGGCTTTGAAGACCAGGAAAACCTTCTAGTCACCATAACAAGAACTAAAATAGCTTTGCTGTGTTCCCCACATGTGGATTTGGGTGCCAGGGAATAGTGGAGTGAGCTCTAGAATAAGGGACTGTCAGACTCTGGCCTTTGCCACTCTGTAGCCGAGAGTCTTAGGCAAGTCACCTTATCACTTTTAGTCCATTATTCTACTGATGATGTGGTAATAACCACATTTGCCCTGCCTTGCTTTTGGAACTGTGCTCAAGACAGAAAAATAGTGAGCATGGACATTTTTCAAACAAACACATTTGAAATGTAGGCAATTGCTCTTACCTCCAGCAAGGCCATCAGACTACGTCCATCAGACTATGTCACTAAGTGCGCTAGTAAATGTGATCACAAAGCACACAGAACACAGCCGGTGCCTAATAAATGCTAACATCATTGCCATCCAGTGATTCTGGAGAATTCCTCCTCCTCATCTCTGCTTGATAATGAAGTAGCATTAAAAATACATTAGGGTCCAATGTTTATGTCACCTGTCCATGAAAATTTCTCTGATTGTTTAAGTTAAAAAATGACTCATATTTCCTATTAATAACTCTAGATAAGGTAAATACCTTTTTGCTCCTGCTTCATTAATACATGCCTTATTCCCCCTAAAAGTCTGGAAATTCCTTAAGGATAGAAGCTGAGTCTGTAGCCGTCACCCAACAAATGACCGATGGACCCGTTAATGGGCACACTTCTAGGTGACACCTCCACCCATGCCTCAGGCTTTTCATGCCTTTTCAGTTTTGCAGAGCTGCTTGTCCTCTAGACTGAATAATGTGGCTGCATGCACCCTGTCCCCAAGTCAATGCAGCCAGATGGGTGACTCCGTGCTCGACCTAAGGCAAAGGCACTGTGCAGACCTGAACAAAGCCAGAAGCAGCCATGGTGGAAAAACTGAGGGAATGAGGAAGGAAATACTATTTTTGGTGGCATATAAAAACTTCATGTTGTTTCCAGTCCTGACAGCAACAGTGTGACCGCACACATATGGCTGGTGTTCAAGGGCCCCAGGTCAATTAAAGAGAACACAAGAAGAAGGATTGAAAACACCCTCAGTCAGATGCTAAGGGGCCACACGGGGACCTTGACTACAGATCCGGATTCTCTGAGGCTCCAGGGTAAGCTATGCGCCATGGAGCAACTGCCACTCCTTCCTCCCTAACACACCTCACAGGCAGCTGACACAAGGCTGACGTTTGAGATTTTTAAAATGACATCCTTGTTTTACATCCGAGCAATTATTTGTTTTCTTCATGAAAAACACATTGAAACTACAATAATGCCACAACTTACCATTGGCTCTGGGGCAGCAGCTGCTTCCCATCCTATTGCAGATGCGATGCTTCAACCCTCCTCACACGTGATGCTGTGACCTGCCGCTCTTCAATGAGCTCCTGTGACTTTCAGAGCACAGCACCGCAAGGCACGTCACCTTGCAAAAATTATTTCTGTGTACTGACAAAAATTAAGTTTATGTGTGGGGCCTCCTCTTCTATGAGACCCTCAGTTGTCCAGTTTACTGTGGGATTCACTTCCAGTTAAATAAAAAGAGGCCTTTCACATGGAGCCGGGAAGACAGCCCTTCTGCGTCCTGGATTCACAGGTGGTGAAAGAACAATTCCAAGGAGCCAGTGTGCCTCCCCTTTCTTCTGACGTTTTATACTGAGAGTACAAATTGTTTCTGGACCCTTCTGCCCTGGGGGACAGGGTATCTCACTCCATCGCCCCTGGGTGGACAGTGCTAGGTTTTAAATTTACTGTGGCTTTGTTGTTTAATTTCAGAAATCAGTAAGGCTGATGCTGAAAAGATTATCAACAGCCGTAAGTTCAAATACTTTTAAATTAAATATATGACATGATCTAAAACACAAACAATCATAATTTGTTAACAGTTAGCCAGGCACCTTGTAGGTAATTTACACATAATAATTCATTTAATTATATATGATAGTTTAATAATTATAGGGAAACTGGAGCACAAAGAAGGAATTAATTGCCCAAATTCAAACTCGGGGAGTCCGAGTACATGCCCCCGGACATAGCTGTGACTCTGTCTTCGTCCTGGGGACACTGCGGGGTCTGCAGAGCTCCCTCGCGGGTGGCGGGTGGCGGGTGGGTGGTCTGTGCGGGCATCAGCACCAGACGCTGGTAGGCGGAGCCGCAGGTGCACCGCGGCCGCTCCTTGCTGTGCGGTCAAGTGAGCAGCGTCTCTCTTCTGCACGCACAAAACCGCCCTTTCTGACAGGCTGCGGGAGACGGGCCAGGATGTCCGCGACATACGACAGGATCAGGGGCGGCTCCACCGCGCAGGAGGGAGAGTGGCCATGGCAGGCCAGCCTCAAAAAGAACGGCCGGCACTACTGCGGGGCGTCCCTGGTCGGGGAGCGGCACCTGCTGACCGCTGCCCACTGCTTCCAGAGGTGAGTCCTGGCCGAGCCCCCGGTAGGGGCCAAGCGCCGGGCGGCTGCAGTTCCCGCCAGTCACCCCCGTCCAATTATTAGTTGCTAAAGTATCCTGGTTCAGAAGACAGATTACATGGTAAGCTAGTCCTGCCTTTCCAGTAAACACGGGAAGAGCTGTTCGTTCTCCACACTACGTTCCACCTCCTGTCTTCCCTCTTCAGATATTCTGGACTATTTGTGGTTGCTGAAATACATCATCCCACTTCAGAGCTCCCTTCCTCCCTGCACACGCCTCCCCCATCTTTTAGGCAAAATGACTCATTCCTATGGTCTCCTTGTAAACGCTACTTTCCCTAAGAAATCTTCCCTTCTCCCCAGCACGTAGATTCTAGTCCTTCGGTTTCATGGCTGCACTAACTATCTGCACCACCCTTCACTGATAATTCTATCTTCCCAGGGTTTAGACTCATCTTTCATTAGATTTAAACTCCCTGAAAGTGCGAGCTGTCTTCATTCCCATGTCCCCATTGCCTTACACGGCGTGTGGGGACACAAACAAGATGTCAAATAGTGTCCCTGCTAATCGGCTATACAGCAAGGAAATACTCATGTCTAAGAAGAGCACAGTAGGTGCAGAGTGTATTTCCGTTATCTTGAAATAAATGCAAAATATATGATTATGTTTCTTTAGGACGAAAAACCCAAAAAACTATACTGTCAGCTTTGGCACCAAAGTAACCCCTCCCTACATGCAGCATTACGTTGAGCAAATCATCATTCATGAAGGCTACATCGAGGGCCAGCATCACGACGATATTGCAGTTGTGCTGCTCACTGAAAAAGTTTCATTTAAGAATGATGTACACCGAGTTTGTCTTCCCGAAGCCACAGAGGTCTTTTCACCAGGTGAAGGAGTCGTCGTCACAGGATGGGGAGCACTTTCATATGACGGTAAGTACAGAGGAAACAGCATTCCCTGTGATGTGCAAGAGCCACAGACCACTGAGGGGTGGAGGCATGGAGTCGGGGCACCACTCTGCCCACCGGGCAGCACACCCGGACGTGCCGTCTGTGCACAGAGTCGGGGCACCACTCTGCCCACCGGGCAGCACTCTTGGGACTTGCTATCTGTGGGGCCTGGCTGTGTGCGCTGGACACTAGTTTGGTTATAAACTCTCCCTAATGTGAAAAGCCTACCTGAGAAGTCTCTGGTCCAAAGATGTATGAAGAGTGATAAGGACAGAAAGGCAGGGCTAGAAAGATGTTTCAGAATATAGTTTGAACATTTCTTTTTCATGTGTTCAAGTGAGGGAACTGAGGACACTTTTTCATGCTAAAAGCAGCCTGTAGTCAAGCAGGTCTCACCCAGAGGACAGGGCAGGGCTTCTGTGCTGCTCCCTGTCAGCGATGTTGCTGAGAATGTTTACCTCCTTTAGGTGAATACCCAGTGTTACTTCAGAAAGCACCTGTAAAGATCATCGACACCGATACTTGTAATGCTAAGGAAGCGTATTATGGGATGGTGCAGGACTCAATGCTGTGTGCTGGGTACATCGAAGGAAACATTGACGCCTGCCAGGTAACTCCAGATGTCACTCACACTGACCCATAGTATATAAATAGCTGCTGTTATTTTATAAAAATCATCAATATGGAGACAGTTCTATGCTTCCATTAATGTTCACTTTAACAATCCATTCAGTCTCTCTCAACTGTAGCACTAAAGTAATTTTTTTCCACATGCAATGTGTGTTTTTAAGAATTTAGCAAATGTGTTGGACTTACTCTGAGTCAAGCACTGTTCAAAGTCCTTCACAAATATTCATTCATTTACTCCTTATTACAACCATTACTCCCATTTCAAAGATAAAAAAAAATTGAGGCACAGGAAATTAACACGTACGTCACACACCTAGGCATGGACAGACAAATCCAGGCTGTTAAGCATCGCGGTCTGCACTCTTAACTAGGTTTAGAGAGTTCTCAATTACTTTTAGCCCATTCCTGGATTTCTACCCCTCTTTTCTTCCCTTCATGGCTAGGTTCTGGCTACTTTTCTTATATATGAAGCTCTGAATTCCAGGTATATTCCTACCATAGGTCTCCAAAGCATTTCCATAGAACTAGACTTGTTGCTTATTGGATCATGCCTCCAAATTTCAGGTAAACCCACTGAATCCCAGGGAATGATCCTGGTTGGTCACAGCTGAGGTTGAGAGTGACCGAGGGATTTATACCAGGCGTCTCCCTACAGTCCCCACGAAGCTCTCATCACTCACAAACAAAGGGTCACCTGGTCTTATCACTTACACTTACTTGTGTAAGTTAAGTATCCGAGAAGAAATTCTCATGGTGATAAGTATTCTTTGTTTTTATTTAGGGTGATTCTGGAGGACCACTAGTTCATCCAAATTCTCGAAATATTTGGTATCTTGTTGGAGTAGTGAGCTGGGGAGATGAATGTGGTAAGATCAATAAGCCGGGGGTCTATGCACGGGTGACTGCCTACCGAGACTGGATCACCTCCAAGACGGGCATCTGAGAGAGAAATATCTTGGGGGGTTTGTTATGAGCAGACGAATGAGACAGGTGCATGGGGGGCACTCCCCACCATGCGAGCTCCCTGTGGATTGCAGTCCTCTGCACCACGCTCATGTCCTCACTCCCGATTTCTGTAGACATTGTTCTCACTTTGTGTTTTTAGTTTTCTCTTCGTACTCTTCAAAAGTATTCATAACTCCTAAGAACTTTAATGTAGGTTGTATTTGTTATAGTACCATATAAAGATTAAAACTAAAAAATATTTAAGGTAGCTATGGAATTTAAATTAATAATGCACTCATTACAATGTGTTAGCATAATATATTTTTTATTTAAAACCATTTCCAAGACAAAAGAATGAAAAAGTGGCATTATTTTACAGTTTTGCAAATGTCTTTACCATTTGTCTCAGCAGAGGATGGCTAAATTCTCTTATCTGCTTCTTTATTCAATCTGTTGTTTTGGTTGAAGAATATTAAGAAAACGGGGTTTTACACAGGTTAATAACTGAAAAGGAAAGAGTGTGCTAATGGTATTTTCAGATATGTGTAGTGTTCTCCTTTGGAAACACCCAGAAGGCAGTGAGTGGTTCTTTCTTCCAGTAAGACTTTACAACATCACTAACTTCCTGTGCTCTGTTGTATTAGCCTCTATTAGTATATCTTACATTTTGAACTGCATAATTTTGTAGCAGCATTTATCTGTTGTTCTGAAAACGCTGATTTCACTGAGTTAAGTAGATATTTCAAATGTTGACACTTTTTACTATATAGTATCAAAAAATCACATTCATTAATGTTAAGACTGATCCCATCATAAAAGTATTTGAAGTTTTAGGGGCTATCATGTTCACAGGGGCACACAGTTTACCACAGTCCTAATTTTCATAATAAATCTTGAATTTTGTTATTAGCAACAAATTCTGCCAGTTGTTTTCCTTCTGACTTTATTCATCTTTAAGAAACTATCTGCCAGGCACTTATTCTAAATAAGCATAGCTTCTTAGTCATTCTTTTCAAATAAAATGTTGTTCCATGACAAAAATGATAAGCTCAGCTTGCAAATCATAACCTTGCTGCCATGTGTCCACCTGAGACTGGCATTTCAGTGTGCAGCCACAGTGCTCATAGGTGCTTCTTATCTTGTCACAGAGAATGTCATAAAGACATGTATGTACTCAAGGTCTAAGTTTAACAGCACTTATAATTTTTCATGTTTTATGTAGGGTATTCTTTTTTTTTTTATTTTGAGACAGAGCCTCAAGCTGTCGCCCTGGATAGAGTACTGTGGCATCACAGCTCACAGCAACCTCCAAAGCCTGGGCTCAAGTGAGTGTCTTGCCTCCGCCTCCCAAGTAGCTGGGACTACAGGCGCCCGCCACAACGCCTGGCGGTTTTTTGGTTGCAGCCGTCATTGTTGTTTGGCGGACCTGGGCTGGATTCTAACCTGTCAGCTCAGGTGTACATGCCTGGCGCCTTAGCCCGTTGAGCCACAGGCACCGAGCCATATGTAGGGTATTCTTAAACAAACTTGGATATTTTCCCTGAAAATGTATGTGGCTGAAAAACAGTAATACAATGACTCCTGGTCAGTTTGGTGCCGCTGCCTTTTCAGCCATTATTGTTCTTGCACCATCAGTTTAATATTGGACACTCCATGAAAGGGTCTCAGAGCCTCTCTGGGGTGTGCACAGAATGCTTTGAAAGCCGCTGCCTTATGGTAATTACTCTACAAAAAGTCTACATAACCAATGTCCACAAAATACTCTCATCAAGAAGCAATCATGTGTGTGCTCCTGCTGGTACAGAAGCCTGTGAAAGATGATGGGAGGTTTCTCACAGGCACTTCGCAGGATGAACTAAGGAAACCAGGAAAAGATTTCTCCATGAAGGGGTGGAGGTGTTTGGGAAGGGCGCTCAAAGCAGGAAAACTGTGCCCAAGACTGTGACTGAATACGCCATCATGCATTAGTCAGGACAGTCTAGATCTCAATGTGGTTAACACACACCTACATCTCCACAGCTGAACAGGTTAAGATTTATTTCCTACCCACAACCAGGTCAGGCGGATCAGCAGTAGAGACTGCTTTCATCTCACAGCTCTGTCCCTGGTCTCTGCGATAGGAAGAGCTGCTGCCAGGTCCACTGAGAGTGGAAAAGGCTCCTGCTGGTGCTCCTCGACCTTCCTCACAACTCCTCAGTGGCCACTCCTAGCACTGACCAGACAGCACAAGCGGGTATCTGGAGAGCACGCACGGGGTCTGGAGAGTGCGGCCAGGTATCTGGAAAGCACAGATTTCTCTGGCCTAACCTAGTTCCTTAAAGCAAACCACTGACACTATTTTCTACTACAATAAAGAACAAATAATTTATCTTACACCACGTAATCCCCCAGAATGACAAGGGTAGGCAGGTCCACAGGGCGGCTCCTGATCAAGCTGGGCTGGGGAGGGGTCCATCAGCAAGAATTCTTTCCAGCATAGTGATCAAAGGTCTGCCTAGCTCTGGGGAGGGGAAGAGAAAAAGAAAGCTAATAGTATGTTGGGACGAAAAGCCTTTAGAATTACACAGTTTTACATGACATAATGCTAAGAGCATAAAAGGTAAAACTGCTGTGTATTTTGTCCCTACTATATAAAATATGAATAGAAAAAAGACTAGAAAGAAATACAAGACAACAAAATTTATTTTTAACAGAGTTTATTTTAGTGACATTGTGAATAATTTTCATATTCTAGAGTCTGTATTAAATTTTCTATAATCAACATGCTTATAATCTAAGGCAAATAACTTAAAAAATTCTAATTTAAATGTTGCATTTTTTTAGTATTTTATTTTTACATATACATGTGTTTATTAGGTTAAATGATTAATTTTAATCTTTAGTCATTAAATATAGATGAGAGATTCATAAACAGAGTGAGCATATTTCCCCCACCCTAATTTGTAACATGTAATTTGATATAAAATCTAGTAATAAGATTGAAATTTTTGCATCAAAAAATTGGGAAACTATATGGTTGCATAACCACTGTAAGCCACAATCCTGTAATTATGTTTCTTCAAGTTCTAATAGAACATATTTGTACATGATAGATTTATCATTTATTTTTGCTCCCCACAAATGTGTTAATGAAATGTGTGTTCATCTGGTTCCCATTTTTAAATTGTAAGACAGTTTGATATTTAAATAAAAGCGTTATTTTGAATTGCTTTTGTTTATAAAACATAAATACACTTATACATTCGTTTAAGGATAATAAATCTTTAACTATTACCTCTGGCACCTGGGCCTCTGGCTGCTCCTGTGAGCAGACCGCGGCTGTGTAGCCCTTCTCCAGCAGGCGCCGCTGTGGCCCCGCCCTTGGGCCCCGCGTCGCGCGACGTCGAACTGGGTCAACCCCAGACTTTCAGCAAGGAGCTTGCGCAGTCCCGCGGGGTCAGGGAGCCGGCAGAGCGAGAACGTCCCTTGCCATCCTAGTGAATAAAGAACATAAGCCAAGACCGTGTGCACGTGCTCTTCAGTTGGCACCAGGTATCAACAGTCCAGGGACGGTGTTTGTGAGGATGACATCACATGTCGGAAGGGTTAAATTTTTGGAAGAAGCATAAATTAAATTCAATTTTTAAAAAACCACATTTGCAAAGGACAGTATCAACTTCCATGATAAAGATGTGTAAAGTAATGGATTTTGCTCAAAAAAACATCTAGTGGCGAGAAAGCACAAAGTTAACAGCCATGTAAACTGTGACAGCTGTCAGGGTCAGGCCCAGCCTCACGCTGCCTGCTCCGCCCTCCAAATAACTCAGGGTTCCCAAAACTAAGCAATCGCCTGAGGCATGCGTGTCCTCTCTCTGTTCACTCATTTATTTAACGGCACTCCTGTTCTTGAAAATTCATTATCCATCATTCCAATTTCTGCTTTCTGCCTTCTTTGCTAAGTCCTACTTCCTTTGAGTTCCTTAATTGTGACTGACTTATACAGTGAAGCATAACGTTTTCAATTTACCTTCAAAGTAAGATAATAATCCGAATTATATTAAAATTCCCAGTCTTACCTGTGGGTCCCTCCTTCAGCAACTCAATTGTCAAAATTCTAATTTCTTTCAAAGCCCAGATCAAATTCCACCTAAAAAAAAAAAAAAATAGTTGTTCTTAAAAATTATTCTCTCCTGGGCGGTGCCTGTGGCTGCTCAAGTAGGGCGCGGCATACCGAAGGTGGCGGGTTCAAACACGGCCTCTGCGAACTGCAAAAGAGAAAAATAGCCGGGTGCTGTGGCGGACACCTGTAGTCCCAGCTTCGCGGGAGGCTGAGGCAAGAGAATCGCCTAAGTCCAGGAGTTGGAGGTTGCTGTGAGTTGTGTGACGCCACAGCACTCTACCGAGGGCGATAAAGTGAGACTCTGTCTCTAAAAAAAAAATTATTCTCTCCTTTCCAGTTTCCCAATAGAGTATTATTTGTATTTCTGTTGGGACACTAAAAAAAGTCTGTCTTGGATTAAAATAATTTGTGTATGTTTCTTTCCACTTTCCCATTTTTATCAAGTTCTGAGCCAAAAAGCACATTGAGAACAACAGAAGCTTAACATGCTGAGTCAAACACTACACTGATAATAGAAGCATCTTTACACTGTGCATCTGCTCCTCTGTGTGGGTGTTGTTTGTATCCACTGGGAGAGCACAGGCTTACATTTAAACATTTTAAAGATCTGTATAAATCCTAAGACTTTGTTAAATGATGGGCTATAAAAAGCCAGTACCTACCACAATGTTTTCCAGATTAAGATTTGGTTGATGAAGCAGTAAATGCCTTCTTAATAAACTCTAACAAAAGCCCTTTTCACAAATTCCATTGTTAGAGGAATTTTCTTGGATTTTTAAAATAGAATTTTCAGATTATCTCTTATATAAAAGTAAAATTAAAGGTAAGAAACAACCATGTATCTCCAAAAGTAGCTTTTTCTGCTTGGTTCTGCTGTATTTTCTTTGACTAAATATCGGCCATAGACTAATAAAATGTTTCTCTGGGGCATCTCATTTGAAGGGCTACTAAGAGTTTTCCAGCAGAAAAGACAACAGATTTGACTGAAATACTGGCTTGGGGATGACAGCTCATTAATGGTTGGGTGCAAAATAAAAATTCAAAAAAACACCAGGTCATAAAAATTCCACTTAGAATTCTCACAAGTATATTTCCATGTTTATTGACACCTCCAGGCCACTTATAACTCACCCACTCCTTCCCTCCTCTTTCATGCAAATTGATTGCAAAAGCTCACATACCTGAATCATAGATTTATAAGAAACATTTGAAGTCACTAAACCTAACTTCTCACCCAGTTTGGTAGAAGCACCACTCTTCACTCCAGCACTACTGATAGCAGGATTCACCTCACTCGATGTTGCTCATTTCATTTTAGATAACAAAGTTTATAAAATGCACTAGCATGCATACAGCTGTTACTTGTGTAATTTTTAGGAAAATTTCCTAGTATGATTTCTCAGCAATGCTGATGGTATTTAGAGGCTGGAGCTATTGCCATTTATTTCTTTAGTTTACTTGTTTTGGATTAATATGAGGGTACACACAATCAGGTTACATTGTTTGCATTTGTAAAGTAAAGCCCGAGTTGTAGTTGTGACCTTTATCCAGGCAGTGTGCCATTTCACCTGTTAGGGCAGAGGTTCTCAACCTTCCCAATGCCGCGACCCTTTAATACAGTCCCCGTGGGTCGTGACCCACAGGCTGAGAACTGCTGTGTTGGGGAAACTTACCAATTCACCCTCCTTCTTGAATTTAGTTGAGTGTTTCTCTCATGTAAACACATGTAAATATATAAGTTTCAACTTAGTACTGAGCACATGGGATACTTGTTTGTCTATTCTTGTGATACTTAGGAGAGTGTTCTCCAAGTCCATCCAAGTTGTAACAAAAGATACAAAAATCTCTCTTATCTTTTTATGGGGTACATGGACCACAGTTTCTTAATCCACTCATGTGTTGAGGGCCCTTGAGTTGTTGCCACATCTTTGTGATTGTGTGTTGTGCTGCTATAAACATTCAAGTGCAAATCCCCTTATGGTGAGATATATATATATATATATTTTTTTTTTTTTTTGAGTAGATACCTTGTAATAGTATTACAGGACCAAATGGAAGGTCTACTTACAGGTCTTTGAGGATTTCCCATACTTCTTTTCATAAAGGCTGTATTTATTTGAAGTCCCACCAACAGAGCAGGAGTGTTCCCCTAAGGACATATTTAACATTTGGTAAGACACAATCAATATATAGCATTATATCAGAAGATGTATGAATTTTTGCTATCAGTGTCACATTCTTTGAGCCCACATCATGTGCATTGGTTTCCCTGCCCGTTTACTCTAGCATCTGCAGGTCACTGATTGTAGAGGAAAAGTTGATAGCTCCACTAAAATAATTAATACATCTAAAATTCCTTTTCCTAAAAGTTTGATAAGGTTGTTTTCACCTTATTTTCTTCTTGTAAGAACTATGGAAATGGTGGCCATGCTAAGTGCTTTTCTTCTCCTAAATCTCGCTGTTACTCTTTAAACACAGCACATTAGCAAGTTTGCTCTGGATATTTGATGTGGAACGCACATGGTATGCATTAACATAAATCCTGATAAGAAGCTGGCAAGCAGGTGCACACCGGGTAACCTGTTTAACTCTGTTATTCTCTTGTTGCTACATCAGAGTTATTTCTGACATGTCTATCAGTAAAAAATCCGAAGCTCCACCTCTTGAAACTCAAGTAAGATATTTTCAGCACTAGTGACTTGAATAGTTGCATGTGTAACTCTCTTCCACCCACCACACCGTCTGCTACCTACAGAGGGCCGAGCTGGAGCCAGGGAACATGGTGCAGTGTTCCAACCTCCTCTCCTCTCTTGGACTCCAGGAAAATGTGGTCCTCTCCTCTGTCCCTCTTTTGTCCTCAATCCACTAAGTATAAGTAAACCAAAAAAGATCCTTACTACAATTTAAAGCTGTTGTTAATCCTTTCAAATAAAATGAATGTGATTGGACTCTAGGAGGAGAGGCTAATGTAAGCATATATTAGGACAGCAAACTGTCTAGATTTTCTAGAAAACAGAGCCTAAGGCAACAACAACAACAACAAAACAACCTTACTTTATGTGGTAAGTTTCTAGGGAAGAAGGACTGAGAGAAAGGGAATGACAGAACAAGAAGGAATGGAAAGAAAATGTAAGGGCACATTATCAACCTGGCCAGAGGCTCACCAAGATAGTGGGATATCCTTAGAGAGTCTGTATGAGCTTCTGTGTCTCTGAAGAACCTGTCTAGGGAGAGGAAGGGAGAAGAATTTATCCACCTTCCTCCATTAGACATTGGAAAAAACTCACCCATGGTGTATTGACCGTGACACACTTTGGGTCACATGTATACCACCTGGCCCCTCTGGCAGCTGGTCCTGCTAGTAGATCCCAAAACAGCACTGACAGCATCCCAGCAGCAGTCAGATTACGCAGCGAGCCAGTGCATGGAAGCCAGTCGGTGACACTCACACTTGTCCATGCAGTGGCCTAACAGACTGGTGGGCAGGCACTACCTGGGCAGGCCAGCATCCCCTGCAGTGTCTCCCAAGACAGCAGGAAAGTCCCAGGTGGGAAGCAGAGACACTGAGTCGAGAGCACTGGAGACCCCACAAGAGACTGAGAGTAGACACCCCAGTGCAACCGGCGGCCAGGCAAGGAGGGCTCCATGGAAACATGGCCCCACTGCAAAGCATTGCAAGGTTCCCTCTAACAATGTCTGATTGCCTCTTCTGTGGTCGCACTGATGTGGCAGGTGACAGGCAATCTGGGCAATCTCCAGGAGGACCCTGTGAAAAATTACAGTCTAGAATTCAAGTGATTTCCAAACTGGGTTCAGCCAGTGACCCAGAAGAGCTGGAAGAGAGTGAGATCATAATATAGGGCTGTAGGTGTAAGAAAGAAATATTTCTGGAAATTGAGCTTCTAAAAGAAACAAAAGAATAAGCCATTCTTAACTCTAATCTGTTCAAATTAAGTTTTTTAAAGGTAGCTAACCATTTTTTGGTATTCACCAAAGCGAGGAAGTGTTACCCAAAGCAAATAGGTTGGACCTGCACCAACCACCGGAAATGAGAGGTGATGAAAACTGCTTGGAAGTAAGAAAAAGCTGGATTTCCATTCCAATTCCACACTCATGTGATGACCTGAGGAGCCTACTCAGCCTCCCTACCCTCAGTTTGCTCTGTAGTTTACTGGGAAAAACTATATTTACAACACTGCAAGAATCAAGAAAACAAAGTACCAAAGAAATACCAAAGCGTTTGATTAAACCAGAAACTACTCTTAAATCATACTTCACACATTTTTTTCTCCTTAAATATTTACTCTCAAACATGCACAAAGGTCTCTCCCTTCAGCAGCATAACGTCACTTGGGTACAAAGCGACTTTGCTAGGGGGTCAAAACTTCCACAGCCACAGCCCTCAGGGCTGTGGTCGCTCCTCTCTCTGTGACCACGTCATCATCAGATTCCTCATGGGGTGGTCACTGCAGTCTGAGGGAGTCACTGGACTGGATTTCTTATTCTGTTGCCTTACTCCATCTTTCTCTCTCTTCAAATTGTAAATTTATTGAGGATAGAGGATTTTCTTTATTTATTTTATAGCTAACACATTATATTTCTTATCACATGGTAAGCAATAAATCTTTGAAGACTCAACTGATATGAGTAAATAAGAAGAAAAAATTAGACTTGGAATTACACAGGAATATAACTTCTTTCTTTTCATTTTATGTAACTTCTGCCTATATTTAATTGATAACCTTGGCCTTGAATATACTTGAGTGGATAATATGAGTCCTATATCTTAGATTCCAGTTGTTTGTTTATACAGTTCAATTTGGTCATCCCAACTTAGGCATCTGGCACAAGGAAGGGATGACTGTCATGTTTTGGCAAATGAATATATAGGAGATGAATGGGGCTTGCTAATAATTGAAATCTGTTAAAAACAAGATAAATTTTTACTGTCCGTAATAATAACAAAATGAAGTCCATTGTGTTACTAATATGTTTAAAATTATACACACTACTGTCATTTTATTTTCCTATTTCTTTTGTTTAAGAAAAATATGTGACTTTAAAATTATCTATCTGTATACTTTTATATTGGAAGGGCAATAAAATTAATTTTAATGCCAAAAAAATTTAACCAAGGTGTTAAAAACATTATATAAAGAAGTCTGTTCTTGGGTTTAATAATAATACTTAGCGTTTAGTAAGCACTTCCTGTATAACAGGTGGTGAGCTAGGGTTTAACACTGATTATCATATTTAATTTCTCAGTAGCTTTATAAAGTAGAAACAGGCCTACTGAGTAATTTGCATGGCCACTAAAAAATGAAAATGCAAGTCTTCTTAAATTTTTTCATTTAAAAATATTTTATAACTTATATAATAGAGATAATAATGGTATATGGGTAATAATAGTTAATGAATGGCAAAAAACACAATTTTTGATGTTATAATTTTAGATTATAAAATAAATAATGCTTTATAATGTGATACGTTAAATTATCATAAATTTTTTGACTTGCTCTTCTGGAAACTCATTTATTAGGTTATCAAAATTTATACTTTTACCAATTTCATTTTCTGTTGATATAATTGAAATCAATGTCAGTTGATTTTGGTAAAATCACCTTATTTTTTTTAAATTTTTATAAAGATGAACTTTTTATTTTACAACAGTTTCAGGTTATGAAAATGTTAGGAAGATGGTGCAGAGAGTTTCTATGCTGTATATTCTGCATTGTTTTTTCTATCGCTAATATTTTATAATAGTATGGTTGGTATAATTGATCAACTGATATTGCTACATTTTTGTTATTAAAGTCCACACTTTATTTTTATTCCTTTAGTTTTTATCCACAGATGCCTGTATGTGCCAGGATCTCACTCAGGACTCCACCGCATGATCAGCTCTCGTGTTGTCTCAGGTTCCTTTTGACTACAACATTTTCTCAGATTTTCCTTGTTTCTGATGGTCTTGACAATTTTGAGGAGTACTGGTGAAAAATACTGAGGAAGGTTCCTCAGTTAGGATTTCTCTAATGCTGTTCCTCTAATCGGACTGGGGTCATGGGTTTTGGGAGAATGTCTGAGAGGTAAAGGCCACGGCATCACTTCACCCACCCTTACGGTCAACACCACTGCTGACTGGCCTAGATCACCGGCTAAAGCAGTGTTTTCCCGGTTTCTCCGCAACAAAGTTACTCCTCTCTGTATTTTCATCTGTGCAGTTCAGTTCCGAAAGCAAATCACCACCTGTAGCTCACGCTTGAGTGGAAAGTTATATCTCACCCCTGGAGGGTGGAAAATCTACATGAATTACTTGGAATTTTTCTGTGTGAGATATTTATCTTTTCCCTCTGATTTATTTATTTATTCAATCATTTATTTATGTCAATATATACTGAGTGGATATTTATTTTATACTTTGCATAATCAATACTACTTTACTAATTTATTCAATTTTTTTCTAGATTTGCACATTGAAATAATCCATCTTCATTAAGCTAAATGTGAGTTCGTATTGATGTATCTAAATCTAAACTATTAGATTAGCCACATGATAATTCTATAATAACTTTGAAGTTTTTGAGTTTTTTTTTTGGCGGGATGTGGGTTTGAAGCCACCACCTCTGGTATATGGGGCCAGTGCCCTACTCCTTTGAGACACAGGTGCCACCCTCGAGTATTTTTATTTTAAGAAAGCTCTGCTATTTTCTCAAAAGTAACATATGGCTTGTAATACAACTGCTACTGAAGACGTTAAGTGTATTTTATAGAATCTAGAATCTGACAACATTGGGATACATTTCTAATAAAGTACTTCAAAATTTAGGTTTTGGTACATCTACAGATGATGAGTCTTACACAGTTTTTCTACAAAGGTTTAACTCTTCATACAAATCAGTTTTGTGTTAAGCCTAAACTTAATGTTAAATGTAAATTTATAAAGTGGCATTTTAATGTACCTTTTGACATTTCCTGTAGCTTAGGGAAGTAATGTGAGCTTGAAAGAGGCCTCATGATTTGTACTTAATTAAAAGCATGTGGACAAAGAAACATTAATTTTAATGTTACTCATTAATAATTGGCGCATCCAAAGCTTCATATAAAAATAGTGTTCTCTTACATCAAATGTGATCATCATTCAATTTAATTTCTATTTGTAAGCACATGGATGATTGCTTTGAAATATTGTAGCAGTTTTCAAAAACCAGAGACCCTAAACTCTTTGAAAAATTCTAGTAACTCCCTCATATGCTTTATTATAAGTCCATGTTTGTGCTCTTATTTCAGGATAATTTACTGGCAGAGTTTACTGCTTGAAGCTTGCGGTCCATGCTCAGGCTGGAGAGTTAACATTTGCGCAGCGCCTGCAGGGGCAGCCCCGGGAACAGACTAGCGGGCTGGGCTTTCTGCCTGGGTCTCGGTCTTTCCTCCGAATGCAGACTCTCATTCTCCAGGTTTGCTGCCACCTCTGGGGCTGCCACCACCATTGCTGTCATCAGCCCCAGCCCAGTTCCCACACTGGCCGCCAACTCACGCCTGCAGGACCCTCCAGATCCTGGGGGTGCGTGTGCTGGAACCTCGGCCTCCCAGGGTGTGTGTGCTGGACCCTCGGCCTCCCCGGGTGTGCATGTGCTGGACCCTGGAATTCCCCAGATGAGCAGGCAGATGGCTCACCATCTGCCCGCTGTGCCCAGGACCCGAGTCACAGCAGTGGGCACTGTGCTTGACAACAGCCTTGAGCTCATGCAGTCACAGGGCTACTGCCTCTGCCCACGTGCTCGTCCAAAGACAAAGTTACTAAGAATTTCAAGGTGGCGACAGTAGAACTTTAAATCCATAGAACTTTAAATTCGGTGAGGCCCCTTCTAGGGGAAGACACTCTCTGAGAACATGAAGCTGCAGTCCCCTGAATCCAAACATCTCTAAAGCGGAGACTCATTTCTCCTATCAAAACCTTTGTAAACTGCAGAGCTTGGTGACTCACGCCTGTAGTCCTTGTACTCTAGGAGGCCGAGAGGGGTGGATTGCTTGAGCTCACAAGTTCTAGACAAGTCTGAACAAGAGTGAGACCCTGTCTTTACTTAAAAAATGAAAAACTGAGGCAAGAGGATCGCTTGAGCCCAAGAGTTTGAGGTTGCTGGGAGATAAGATGGCATAGCACTCTACTAAGGGTGACAAAGTGAAACTCAGTCCAAAAAAAAAAAAAAAAAACGAAACCTTTATAAACTAAGGTTCAAGTAGTCACCTGTCCCAAGTTTTATAACCAATAGGCAGCAGAGCTGGTAATTAAGTACAAGTATGTCTAATCCAGAGACCAGCCTCGTCATGGTCTATCCTATGGAAAAATTTGCCCGTAAAGGGTTTTTCTGCAAACTCTAGTTAAGCATGGGAGAACCTGCTAACGGCTTACTATCCAAGATGCAGCGTTGTTTTCTTATGGAAAATCCCTCTTTCCTCGTTCCAAAACCGAATTAAAAAAATAAGAAAGTCTGTGGCACTGACGTCTTTAGCAGATTAAACGCTATAAAAAGAGTGAGTTGGGGAGGCCCCGTCTCAGTCCCAACTCTGGAGAGGCCTGGGGGCGCTGGAGCCGCTGCCAGGGCTGGGCCCCGGCGAGGCCACTAGCTGGTTGGGTGACGCTGGGAGAGCTGCTAAATTTCTCTCTGCCCGGTTCTTTATTCTGTCACCTGTGAAATAGTAGCGATGATTATCCCCACCTAACCGGATTCTCACTGAGGATATAGTGAGCTAATCCACATGAAGGACTTAGTAAATTGCCTAGTAAATTCATATTAGGTCCCCAATGAATGCCAGCATTTATACAGTTTTAAGATTTCATAACAATTTTGTATGTACTAATATTATAATCAAATAAAAATAAATTTTATTTTAGGCATAAAGAAAACTCTTCTTACCATTATCACTCCATGAGAAGTAAGCCAAGTTTCATTCCCCTCTCTCCCCTACTCTGCTCCCCTGTGTTTTTCTCTCCCTTTTCTCTTTCTCCCCTCCCCAAAACACACAGAGACTCATGATAATGTAAATCCAGAAAATATATACACAGATCAATCATACTTCAAAGCTCAATTGCCCCTGAAATACAGAACATGCAGTTAAATTCAAATTTTAATAAACAAAAAAAAGTTTTTAGTATAAACATTTTCCAAATATTGCTTGCCCTAAAAATTAAGTGCTGGGCTTCAAACCCGGGCAGTACAACTCTGGAGTATGGAGGAATGGCAGATATTGCATGGAACTACACAAAATTATTTATCATTTAGCTAACTGGATATCCTGTATTTTATCTCATAATGCTCTGATATTTATCCCTGTTGATAAATTAATGTGATTCCTCCCTTCCTATTTCTAACCTGATCTCACTAATGAAAGGAATTTTTGGTGTAATTGCCATACAGAAATGCTGTACATGTTTGGTATATGCATCTTGATATTTCTGAAGAGAAGTACTCAGGAAACCATCACCACCAAAACCAATGCCGGAAATTTAAACGTAGGAATCTCAATATTCCCCAAAATTTAAACATAGGAATCTCAGTATTCCCAAATATGTCCAAAGACCCAGGCATGTGATTTTTGTTCCGTCTCACTCACAAACACACGGGATCATATCTGGGGCCCTCCCCACCTCACAGCTGTTCTCTCCACATGTCCTCCTGACTGTCCAGTGCCCCACCATGCCCATTGCTGTGGTCTTGGCATTTTTTTAAAGCAAGTGAGAAAGCAGAGCTGAAACATGGGCTGAGGAAGTGACACAGTTTCAGTCAGGGCAACACACCTGTTCTTCTCGTCCCTCACCCCTGGGTTGTGTCTCCAATTACTATGTGAGTCATGAGTCATGGTCCTTTCTTTGCTTTGTTGAATCACAGATAGTCCCGGGCAAATGTTCAGGGGTCAGTTCTCACACCGACGAAGGATGTTTCCTTTGCAGAGTTTAATTAGCCTTGAGCTGAGTCCCCACTCCTTGGCTGCTCCCTTCCTTACTCTCCATTTTCATTGTGTTTTAGCTGAGGCTCAGCCTGAGTGCTGGTGTGTCCTAGCTCTCTCCTGCTATCCAAATTGCTTATCTTGGTTCTATTTCCTTTTAAGTTGGTTAAGAGATAAATGACATTTGGGCTTCTACCCTGACTCTTTCTCAGTCCTATGTCTCTATGACATCTATGACATTACCTCTTTTTAGATAAGAGAGTTATTTGCATTTTTAAAAATAGCCTTCCAGAAAATGATAGTGAGACCAGGAATGACTGAAATCTCTCCTTTGGGAAGTCAGCCTTGGGGATCCTGAGAGGCCTTATTAATTGGCCGGGATTTGACATTCTTCACACTTGTGGAATTGGAGAGGGGGTTAGAGACACGGGCACTCATTGACCGTTCACAGCTTGCTCAGACTCTGAGAGAGCATGTGCAGAACCTTTCAGACAGATATCACACCTCTCCCCAGATTAATAGCCGACACAGTATGGTGGAAAAGAAATTCTCTGCAAGTTAAAAGGTTGGGCTTGCTACTTACTAGCTGTATGACTTTGAATTTGTTCAGTAACCTTTCTGAGAGTTGGTTCTTCATATTTGAAAGGGGGATAATACTACTTTAAGTGCTCTTGTGTGGATGAGAGGTGACATGATGTGTTGTGTGGCACATGACCGTTTTTATCTCAATTGTTGTGCTTTCCTAATCAGAAGCTCAAGGTTTAAAATTGTTAATAAAATATTTCCTAATATAAGTAAAGATAGAATTGCATCTCTGAATTTCAGCTTTCCTCATGATTTGAATCTGAGCAACACAATCTGAGAGGACAGGAGGGGCGATGATCTGTCCTTCAGCTATTCGTGATAGGGCGGTGAGCCACAGGGAGCCTCATCACAAGACGCTGCAAGGAAGACACACGAGCTCTCTGTCAGGGTTACTGAAGATCCCGGTGGCATTGCCACATCATTATAAATGTAGACCCTGTTTTCTTTTCTTACTCTATTCTTCCCTGTAGCCTAACTAAGCATCCGGTAAGCACATACACATTATGGTGACTTTCATAAATAGTCATTTGAAGACATTTTCTATGTGCATGATTTTTGAGTGAAGGCATTATTTATATACCTAATAATGTACATAATTGTTTTTAAGAGAGAAAAATGAGGGCGAGTGTGTGGTTTAAGAAAAAATCCTGAATACAAGATCTTTATATGGAACTCTGCACTTCCTGTAAATTTCTTGAGTGGAGTTCCCTACGACTACAGTGACATGTCAAAGGATAAATCAGAGCATGGAAGCTGTGATCCTAGTAGGTCAGAAGGGAGATGGCCAGCCAAGGATCCAGATGGGAAAAAACCAGAGAAGGGGCTTTCACACTATAGGAAGTGAGAGACAGTGTTATTCCCCAGAAGATTTGATCAAAACATTCTCTATAAAAAGTAAAGTATTGTAAGAAAATAAAGGATGACAAAAGTATATGCATTTAATATTTTTAAAATGACATAATTATAATTTTCTCTTTTGGATTTTTTCATGCATGAGCAGCCCCCATCATGGTGACATGTTTTGAGTTAGGATTTCACAGTGGAAATTTTGCAAGAGAAAGATGCAACTTTTAAAATCCAAAGTAAGCTTACTTTGCAGTTGACAGAAAGCAGTAATTTGAAAGCTAAGCTTTGTTAGGAAAACAAGTATTTTCTACATCCTTTTAGCTCCAGTTGTCATTCCTAGAGCCAGGACAGTATAAAATCATTAAAATTCCTTCCTACTGTAGAAAGAATATTCTACTTAAAACCAAACTCTGAAGAGGTCATTATGTTAAATGAAATAAGCCAGGCACAGATAGACAAGCATTGTCAATGCTCTCTCATGTGTGGGAGCTGAGAAGCTGATTCTGTGGAGGTACAGAGCAGAATGATAGGTTACTGGAGGCTGGGAGGGTTTGTGCATGTGTGTGGGGTTAACAGAGGTGCACGCTTTTATGAAGTTTTGCCAATTTGTGAGTCTTTCTTGTTATTTCAATACATTTTCTATACAGAGGGTTGGTAAACATGATTGTCTATCATCTTAAAATGTAGGCAAATTTTATTAAATAAAATGTGCTCTTTAAAATGAAAAGAAAAGTATTTTGTGGGAGATATATTCAGTCTATACAAATATTGTTTTTCATCAACCCTTCACTTACTAGATTGAGCGGCCATTGACTTTTTTTGCTGAGTCAGTCATTGTTAGAAGGTTGCCAATAGGTGATTTTTCTTTTATTCTTTTTAATTTTTGTGGATACATAATAGTTGTACACACTTGATATTTTACTACAAGTATACAATGCGTAGTGATAAAATCTGTACTGATCAAATCTGGATAACTAGGATGTCCATCACTTCAGCCATTTATCTTGGCTTTCTATTGGAAATATTCCAAATCTACTCTTCTAGTTATTTTGAAACATACAATAAATTATTGCCAACTATAGTCACATTATTGTGCTATCAAACACTAAATATTATTCACTCTACCTTACTATATTTTTGTACACATCAGCCAAGTCCTCTGTATCCCCACTCATCTTGGCAGCCTTTGGTAACCACCATTCTACTTTCCACCTCCACGAAATTGTTTTCTAGCTCTCACATGTGAGTGAGAATATGTGACACTTGTCTTTCTATGCCTGTTTATTTCTCTTAACATAATGTCCTCCCATTCCATCCATGTTGCTGTAAATGGCAAGATTTTATGTTTTTATGGTGGTATAATATCCCACCATAGATATGTGCCACCTCTTCTCTATCCATCACCCACTGGTGGACACTGAGGCTACTGCCATGTCTGGCTGTTGTGACCGGTGCTGCAGTGAGTGTGGGTGCAGATATCTCCCCACACAGTCCCCTCCTTTCCTTTGGATGGTGGAAAGGAGGTGAGACTGCCACATCAGATGGTGGTTTAATTTTAGTTTTGGGGGGAACATCCATTCTGTTTTCTATAATTCCTACACTAATTTACCTCTCCACTGACATGCATGACTATTGCCCCTTCTCAGGATCCTAACCAGCATTTGTTATTTATATATATATTTATTTATTTTTTAAGAGACAGAATCTCACTTTGTCACCCTCGGGAGAGTGCCGTGGCATCACAGCTCACAACAACCTTTAGCTCTTGTGCTTACGCGATTCTCTTGCCTCAGCCTCTCGAATAGCTAGGACCACAGGTGCCCACTGCAATGCCTGGCTAATTTTGTTGTTGTTGTTGTTGCAATTTGGTTGGGCCTATTTCGAACCCACCACCCTCGGTATATGGGGCCGGCACACAACTCACTGAGCCACAGGTGCCACCCAGCATTTGTTATTTTTTTTTCCTTTTTTAAAATAGTCATTTTAACTGAGGTGAGGTGACACCTCATCATGGTTTTGATTTGCATTTCCCTGTTAATTAGTGAGACTGAGCATATTTTCATAGACCTGTTGGCCATATGTATATGTTCTTCTGAGCAATTAACATTTAGATCATTTGCACCCTTTTAAAATCATATTATTGCTGTTATTATTGCTATTGAGTAGTTGAGTTCTTTAATTATTCTGGTTACTAATATTTGCTAGTTCAATAGTTTGCAAATATTTTGTCCTATTTTGGGGGGTTGACTCTTCACTTTGTTAATGGTTTCCTTTGCTGTGCAGAAGCGTTTTAATTTAACAGAGTCCCCTTTGCGTTTTTGCTTTGGTTGCCTGTGCTTTTGAGGTCTTAGTCAAGAAACATTTGATTAAATCAATGTCCTGTAGCATTCCCTAAAGTTCTCTTCTGGTAGTTTTATAGTTTCTTGTGTTACATTTAGGTCTTTAATCCATTTTGACTTGACTTTTATATATGCGAGAGATAGATAGGGTTCTAGTTTTATTCTGTGTGTGGATGTCGGTTTTCTGAGCACTAGTTATTGAAGGGATTATCTTTTCCCCAATGTGTCTTCTTAAATCCTTGATTTAAAAAGGGTTGACTGTAAATTCATGGATTTATTTTTGGGTTCTCCATTTTGTTGCATTGGTCTATGTGTCTGTTTTCATTCCAATAAAATATTGCTTTTGTGACCGGAGGAGCCAAGATGGCATTCTGTAGCCAGCTTTCCGCAGAGGTTCCTGTCCAAAAGGAGCGTTAAAGGACAGAAACTCAGCAAGAAAGCCAATGGTTTGGATCTGAGCCAAAAGAAAAGGTCGAAGAGCGCACATCAACCCTGCTGGGGAGACCTGAGACCCCAAGGACACAAACAAAAAGGTACAGAGCACATCACTAAGCGGATGGGAGTCCCCTCCCCCATGAAGGAGGTTCACAGTACACGCCATACCTCCATACAAACAGGCCAGCAGAGTCCGGACGTCCTCCCATTCTACCCCATGGGAGAGACCTTCTAAAAACCAGACCTCCTTCCCCTTCTAGGGTGCCACGGCACTCTCCAGCCAGGCATAAAACTGTATATACTCTTTACCTGCAAGTCGGAGTTCCTGGTGTTCCCCTCCACTCTCACCCCGAGGTCTGGAGGCCTGTTCCCCGCATAGTCCAGATTCTTGGAGATTTTCTTGAGGGGTGTGGACGGGCACAGACTGTTGCTGAACTGTGCTGGTTTTCCGGCTCGGGAGTGGTGAGAGGGGAGTGAGCCCAGAGGAGACCTGGCTGGGGGGAAAGTCTCCTGAGGCACAAAACGGCAGCCAGCTCCAGGAACAATAGCAGGAGAGCTGCTCCCCTGGGGATGTTTTGAGGAGACACTCCCAGTTCTGGGCGGCCAGGGGAAGCAGGCAGCTTCTCTGTCCGGTAGAGGCTTCTCCGGTGCTGGCAGAGTGGACCGGCAACCAAGGCA
>CAUYRH010007064.1:0-29267 GCA_963574655.1 Perodicticus potto
CACATAAACAAATTAAAAAATAAAGACCATATGATTCTCTCAATTGATGCAGAAAAAGCTTTTGACAATATCCAGCATCCCTTCATGATCAGAACACTTAAAAAAAAAAAAGAAAAAAAACTTAGGAAATTGTCATGTCTAAGTACTGTACCCAGGACATCGTACAGAACATCAGAGCCATGTATGCTTTCAGAAATAGTAAAGAATGTTCCAAAATACTTGTCTCACAGTTCAGTGTTATATGTGCAGACCTTCACTTTTAAAGCTAGAAAAAACATCCATTGGCTGGCACAGTGGTGTGCACCTATGGTCCCAGCTACTCGGGAGGCTGAGGCAGGAGGCTCACACGAGCCCAGGAGTTTGGGGCTGCAACGCACTATGATAGTGACTACAAAGAGCCACCCCTATTCACAGTCTTGAAAGCTTGAACAATATGTCTCTTTAAAAAAAACCTAGCCAAGAATTTGGTTCTGTGATTCCACTGTTCTTCTCTGACAATAGCCATGTGGCATTTCTTGCTATTTATTAGTTATTACCCTGAACTATAATGCAACTGCACAAGCACATGGAGAGATGGTGATGGTGCCTTCCTTTAAGAAGAGGTAAGTTCTAGCAGAGAGTGTATGGTGTGTGATCTTTTTTTCACTTCCTTTTCAGACTTTCCCACCTAGGGCTGATGAGTCTTCACCAAATACAGGTGAGTATAACATACGCAGCTCTGCTCACTTTACAAGCCCACATACTGATGGCCTTGTATTCATAAGTGCTCCTAATAACCAGGTTGACTTTTCCTTAATTCTTAATTCTCTGATCTTCCAACAGTGTCTGGAAAAGTTTCTACAGTTTCCTTCCTTACAGGGCAAAATAAAAACAAATATTAAGGCTTGAGATGCATTATTCTCAATAAATAAGAGGATGGTTTGTTAATAATACTCAACCATATGTACAAATGGTAGAAAAATACAGTAGAACCTCCATAGCTGACCACCTCTCTACACTGACCACACCCATAAGTTGACCTAATTTTCATAGACTGGACATGCACCACATGTAGGTATCAGTGCAGTAGGCCTAGTTCCTTATGTTGACCATCTCTGGATGTTGACCAGGTTAGTTATAGTTCCTTTGGTGGTCAACTTACAGAAGTTCTATGTATAACAGACTCATTGAATATATAACTTCTTTGATATTACTAATCAGTAATGTCTGAATCTCCTGGGACTGCCATTACAAAGTACCACAGGCTGAGTGGCTCACCCAGCAGAAATTAATTTCTCATAGTTCTGGAAGCTGGATGTCCAAGGGTCACATTCTCCTAAAGCCTCCCATCTTGGTTTGTAAAGAGCATTTTCTTGCTGTGTCCTCACAAAGCCTTTTCTTTGTGGCATACACAGAGACGCAGAGAAAAGGCCATCTTCTTTTCTCCTTTCACGTCTTCCCCCTCTTCTTCTTATTTGACGGGCCCCCCCAGGGGCCTTGACCAGGCTTATTTGACGGGGGCCCCACCCTTATAATCTCATTGAATTTTAATTGCCCCTTTGAAGTCCTTCTCTCCCAACACAGTCACATTGGACAGTGGGGCTACAACATGTGAACTTCTGTTAAGACACAGTTAAATTCATAGTGATCCTATTTGACTCTATATGATAAGAACCTAAAACCTAAACAATGCGATGCTCCTGTTCTTGCTGCTTTGCTCCCCTTCCACCAGCCCAGAAACTGATTCAGTGCCTGGCTGTACGTGATGTTGTTACATAGCACGACCTGGAAAGAATGGACAGAGAGCTGTCAGTGACAGATATGAGCACATGTGATGACAATTCAAAAGGCCAGGGACCCATATATGTCCACATCGCTGCTGCCAAGCCTCTTCTCCCCCTGCTCCACCAAGAACAGTTTTTCCCTCTGACCCAGAGCACCCTCTGTTCATTTTCCCGAACACGCATGGATTCATGTGTTAAAAGCTCACATTTGCACCCACACTTGTTTATCATAAATTCTATTTTACCACTTTTCTCAATGATGTTTGATGACTAAGAGTGCCCTGAATTGTATTTTATACATTATAAAGGTCAAAAGGCATGGGCAAATGAGACTAATAGAAGTGAAAAACTTCCTCTGGAAAGGAAAAAACTACCCTCTTAGAAGATAATATTGTTGAATCCAAAGTGGCAAAATGCTAAGATTCCTTGTCGGTCAGAATTGAACACAGGGTGGATGTAGAAAATCATTAGATCTTAAAGGAATTGGAATAAACCTAAACTGAGAAAGTTATTAGTTTCTATAATTTATCTGCCTTTTTTTTTCTGAAGACTCTTGATCTACTGAAGCCACAGAAATTTAAAGTAAAATAAATACCTCAATGAAGCAACTATTATTTCAATACTAATGCAACTCCCTAAGAAGCAATATTTATCTAGTAAAATCATTAATGTAAGGCTTGGAATTCTCTGTAGATTTACCTTTTGTGAAATTTGTAAATTTTGGTCCCTTCGTTATGGTTTTGTTACAGTGTAAGACACTGTGTGGGCAGAAAAATACCAAATGCACAGATCGCCGAACCTATCTTTATATAAAGAGCATGTTAATTTACAACTTAAATACAGAGTCAATTGCTTGACTTTCGAGGAAATTTAATATCTACCATGAGTTTTAACCCTAAGGCTATCCAGTCTCACCTTTTAAAATTAAGGAGCTGGGATTTATTTCCTCTGCGGATAAAGAACAAAGAAAAATGCAGCCTAAGGGGTTTTTTTTATCGTTGTTATTCAGTTATATGTATTTTTAATGATATCTGTGGTAATAAAATTATGATTTTCAGCCTTGCAGTTTCATCAACTTGAAAGGAATGACTTCTCGGTTATAAGAGGTGACAAAACGCAGAGGAAAATCTTCTAGGTTATAGCAGGAGAGAACACAGCCAGGAAAAAGAGGCTTGGATTGAATATGAGTTACGGTCAATGTTATTGTTTTTAAAATATGGAGAGAAAAATGATTGACACATAGGTGTTAGCCTAGAATTATTTCCTGTGGCCAGGCACAAAAGAAGAATTCTCTCATATGCCCACAAACAAAGCAATGTGACAATTTGAATGCTGCAAATGCTAGGTAGAATTTTAGTAAATAGCTGTCACACTAGTAAATACATGTCACACACTTCCTGCGTCCTGTTGGTGCACAGGAAAAGACAGCACACAAGCCCCTCATGTGGAAACGGTGTTGCCTACAGCCCATCTCTCTACCCAGAACACATACCAAGGGGTGTCACCACCACTCCCACAAGAAAAAGGAAAACTGAGGAAATGGGAGGTTTTAAAGTATTAGGATGCTTTAGAACTTAAAAGAGGGAGAAAATGCGAATAAGTGAAAACAAGGGGCAGAATTATGTGTTTCCCCAGCCCCAGGCTCCCAAACAGTGACAGGCTCTCTTTAGTGGTTCTCGATGTTTATTTGAAAAACAAGTAAGCAGGCCCACCCTATAATCTTAGCACTGTGGGAGGCTGAGACAGGAGGATTTCTTGAGGTCAGCGGTTCAAGACCAGCCTGAGCAAGAATGAGAGCCTCATCTCTACTAAAAAGAAAAAAAATTAGCCAGGCACTGTGGCAGGTGCCTGTAATGTCGGTTACTCAGGAGACTGAGGCAGGAGGATTGCTTGAGCCCAGCAGGTTGACAGTGTGGTGAGCTGTGATAATGCCAGTGCACTCCAGCCCAGGGTAAAAAGTGAGACTCTGTCTCAATCAATCAAACAATCAACAAAACTCAAAATAAAGTAAATAAATAACCGAAAGGGAGGATGGCAAAGTCCTGTGTTAGGCAGGAAGGAACTCTTTTCTCTTCCTAATACACTTGTGGCCCCTGCTTTAACTGAAAGGATAGCTCATATACATTTAAGATTAAAAAAAAATGTGTGATTCTTTTTTTCTCTGAAAAGTGTTCCTATGGGAAAATTCATTTAAAATTCAAAAACAAAAAGCAATCCACTTGCCTTGAAATGTACAGAGAGTCATGACCTAACAAGCTCCTGCAAAGCAGGTGGTATACATTGTCTCACTCACACCGCCCCCACATCACTGGATTACGTCGGCTTTTATTTCCATATTGCAGCAGGAACACTGAGGCCAAGAGATTCTGAGAACCTGGTATCCTTTGGAATCAGGATGTGACCCAAACACCAACCCCGGAATCTGGGTTGTCATTGAATCTGTCATGTAATTACCTTGTCACTATATCCATCACCACTACCACCTTCCCCTCATGACTACAGATAACCACTTTCTTTTCTTTTTTGAAGTGACTTATTTTGATCTCTCATTTTCTTGAGGTTAAAAAGATGGGAGTCCTCAGTTGAAGGCTAGACTATAAATTCCTTGAAGCCAAAAGACTATAATTTGCAAGTCTCTGCATCCCAAACCATACCAATCAACATAGCTTACAGGTGGCAGAGGGCTTCTTATTTTGATTTGATTTGATATGACTTGATTTTCTACTTGAGGTGTTGAGATCACTTAAGCTTTTCCATTTATAATTTGGCAAAATAATGGTAGGCAGTCTTGCAAACAGAACTAGTAGCTAATGTCCAAACCAGAAATTGCATCCTTCCAGGCTTTAATATCCAGTTCTGACAAAAGTAGACAACACTAAAAAAGAATGCAGTTTCATTGAATCATTATAAAGTGTGAATCATGGCTGCATATATAGAAAGCAATAAGTTTTCATGGTTTTGGATGGAGTCGCTGGGCTGAGTGTATTCTGAAATTCCTTGGAAATCCTTAAAGAATACTCAGGAATTTCCACATAGCTAAACAAGACAGATACCGGGTCCCTGTCAAGTGCAGTAGCCTGTTTTTTAGCTGCAGTGTAAACTAAACCGGCTGAAAAGCCCCGAGTCCAGTGGGCAGAGATGAGAGGAAGCAGAGAGCAAATGGGTCATCCCAGGGAGGGAGTCTTCACTCCGGAGATGGGAAGTGGGTGAGGGCCTGGAAAGCCTCACCTAAGCCCTCTGTTATTTAATGAATGATCCATGTTTCCTCCAAGTTCATTTTATCTCTTCCCTTCTGAAATTTCCTCCCCTAGTCTTGTAGCTATAGCTATTAGTCACAGTCATTTTAAGTGCTTGTGTCATGGCTCGTAGCCATAAATTATGGATTATTCTTGTAAATTTTTTTTTTTTTTGAGACAGAGTCTCATTCTATCACCAAGGATAGAGAGCAGCGGCATCATCATAGCTCACAGCAACCTCAAACTCCTGGGCTTAAACAATCCTCTTGCCTCAACCTCCTGAAGAGCTGAGATGACAGGTGCCCACCACCACACCCTAGTTCTTTTTCTATTTTTTGTAGAGATGGGGTCTCACTCTTGCTCAGACTGGTCTTGAACTCCTGGTCTCAAGGAATCCTCTCATCCCGGCCTTCCAAGCAGTAGGATTATAATGTAAGCCACTATTCCCCACCTATATTTCTTTAAATAGTATGATGAATACCTTATAAAAATCATAGTTTGGGCGGAGAAACAGGGTATCTTACTTGGATGGTCTCTCTCTCACTATAGTGTGCCTGAATGTGTACTTATATGCATGTGAGTGTGCATGTCAGCTGGGTACGGTGGTCTGTCGGTCTGCTCAGACAAAACGCCACACACTAGGCAGCTTAAATAACAGAAATGTGCTCCTCACAGAGGCCAGAAGGTGCTGCCGGGGTCAGTTTCTGGGGAGGCCACCTGCACACATGGCCTTCTCTACACACACATCCCTGGTTTCTCTTCCTCTTTTTTAAAGGTCATCAGTTAGAGTGGATTAGGGACCCACCTTTATGATTTCATTTAACCATCACCATCACTTTAAAGGCCCTTTCTCCACTGCAGTCACATGGGGTGTTAGGGCTTCAACGTGTGAATTTAGTCCACAATAGATGGGGTAGAAGGAATCTGAGGAAATTCTCTGAAGTATGGTGAATCTAGTGAATAATAATGTATTGTATATTGCAAAATTGCTAAAAAGATATTTTAAATGTTCTCACCACAAAAGTACATGAGGTGATGGCTTTGTTAATTTTTTTTTATTAAACAGATGTTGATCATGTGTCCACTCTGGGCACAGCATCTTTCTAAGTACTGAAGACATAGATGAACCAGATTACAAGGTCCTGCCGTTACAGAATTGGGGTGGGAAAGCAGGTAAACAAACTAGTAACTAACAAAAACATTATTTCTCTTAGAAATAACTACGTTAAAAAATGTAGGTTGGGGAGTGTTACATTGGCTACAATCACCACACACTATAACCATATATCAGAATATCACAGTGTACCCTGTAAATATGTATACTCATCATTTGTCAATTAAAACTAAAAAAATTTTAAGAAAAGTATATAAGCAGTGAGGAAGCTCTTTTCTATCCAGGTTCTTGGTGTGAAACCACTAGTTTTCACCTGATATAAGGTCCAGATCCTAACAGCAGAGACAGAAGAGAGGAAACATTCAGATGACTTCCAGCATCTAATGACAGTGCGATACGGCTGCTAAAAACAAAAGCCTCATCCAATCTTAGGCTCTATTATGGAAGCATAACATTTGGACTAGGAAACAGGCTATATAGCATCACAGTACTAGCCAGACCACACACCGTATGTTCATGTTTAATTCTGGGAGTTAGCTTTGAAGAAAGAGCTACAGTTTCTCTACAGCTGAGATGGAGTGCAGCAGTTGTATTACTCCCAATGGCTGACTACAGCTTCCTGAGAAGGGATTACATATCCCTACGGCATTGACATTGGACTTGGCAATATGTCTGGGCTCACCAAGAAGGTGTGAGCAGAAGTGACGTCGACCAGATCCAGGCAGAAGCTCAAACAGCCATTGCATGGTTCCTCCACAACTCTTTGCTTTAGGCCTCATCCCAACAATGTCCAGGAGGGTCCATACGTCAGTCTCAGTCCCATGACACTGTGTAAGAAAGCAAGCTGTACAAGTGAAACCCCTTTATTGGGGGGGGGGTGTTGGTTAATGCACACATGGAAAGCTGAGGGGCAACAAGCATGGGAAAAGAGTATGGAATTGGGGGAGGTTAAAAGATTCTCAATCCTTCCCTTAGTTTTGGTATTTACGAGGCACTCACTAAATCACCATTAAAGTAGCACAAGTTCCCCTATTTGGTGTCTTTTCACAGAGCTCCATTACCCCAGTTGTCACAGTGTCCAAAGTCCAGACATAGAAATCAGAAAGGTGGTGAGAAACTTTTTTCTCCTCTGTAAACTCAAGAGGTGACATTATTGACATTTCTCATGTAAGAAAATATTATTTAAAAAATGCTTGTCCTTAACTAAAACCTCCATCCCTCACTAATATGGCAGTAGACATTCGTTATGCTAGCAGGTACAAAACACTTAACTACCTTCCCACAGTCTGGTCATTTGTGACACAATTCACCCAGAAACTTTACAATTCCTGACTCCATCATGGCTAAGGACCCAGGTTCTTCCTTGCAACATAAGCTGTCTACATGAAATGCACCTGTGTGACAAGGAACTCAGAAGTTAGCCATGTGGGGTGAGGGTGTGTAAGGTGTCTGGCAGAAGTGCACTGGCCCTTGACAGCAACAATGAAGGAGGAGCTTCAAGTCCAAGGCTTGAGGAGACTTAAGCAGCCATAGTGTGCCGTGCAATGTCTACAGTGGACCATGCATGATCCTGATTCTCTTATATAATCCTTTGTGTTAGTTTTTCACACGGTAGAGAAACATAAGTTTCTATCGAAATTATCACCAATGGCTTCTTTTAACTTCCATTGCTAACTTAAAAATCTACAATGACATTTTAACCTGTTTCCCTCCTGAACACATGTCTCTTTTTTCAAGTCCTATATATACATACATAGATAGATAATATAGGTATATATAGATATTTTCCTTTGCTTTACAAGTACTTTCCACATTAATGAGACCAGACTCTCGTTTGTAGCACACAGACTATTCATACACCCTCTCCTTTCTCACATTATTTCCGCTCTCAAGAGAGATTATATCCTCTCTTGCCCATGGCTTCTCTCAAGAATGCTGATTGTATGTATCTTTTAAAATTTTTGCTTAGTTTCTTAAATTGATTGAAACCATCAACCAAAAACCCACAGATAATATTATACTGAATGGAGTAAAACTGAAAGTTTTTCTACTTAGAACTGGAACCAGACAAGGTTGTCCCCTATCACCACTACCATTCAACATAGTGCTTGAAGTTCTAGCCAATACAATCAGGCAAGAGTAGGAAATAAAGGGCATCCAAGTGGGGGAAGAGGAGGTCAAACTCTCTCTCTTTGGCAATGAAATGATCTTATACTTAGAGGACCCCAAATACTCTACCACAAAACTCTTGGAAGTGATCCAAAAATATAGTAAGGTCTCAGAATATAAAATCAATGTCCAGAAAATCAGTAGCCTTTGTATACACCAATAACAGCCAAGTAAAGAAGCTAATCAAAGATACAATTCCCTTCGTGATGGCTTAAAAAACAAACAAAAAAAGAAAAACCTAGTTATATACCTAACAAAAGAGGTGAAGGATATCTACAAAGAAAATTATAGAACCCTAAGAAAAAAAATGGCAGAAAATGTTAATAAATGGAAGAACATACAATGCTCATGGCTGAGAAGAGTCAACATTGTTAAAATGTCTATACTACCCAAAGTGATCTATAGATTCAATGCAATCCCCCTTAAAATATCAACACCATTCTTTCAAGATTTGGAAAAAATAATTCTTCATTTTGTATGGAACCAGAAAAAAACTCTGTATAGCTAAGGCAATTCTTAGTAATACAAACAAAGCCAGGGGTATCACCCTATCAGACTTTGGACAGTACTAGAAGTCTGTAGTGATCGAAACAGCATAGTATTGGCACAAAAATAGAGACATAGATATTTGGAACTGAATAGCAAACCGTGAGATGAAAATAACATCTAACAGGCACCTCATCTTTGATAAACCAAACAAGAACATAAACTGGGGAAAAGAATCCCTATTCAATAAATGGCGCTGGGAAAACTGGATAACCACATGTAAAAGACTGAAACTGGACCCGCACTTTTCACTACTTACAAAAATTGATTCAAGATGGATAAAAGATTTAAATCTAAGTCATGAAACAATAAAAATCCTCGAAGAAAGTGTGGGGAAAACACTTGAAGATATCAGCCTGGGGAAAAATTTTATGAAGAAGACTTCCATGGCAATTGCAACAACCACAAAACTAAATAAATGGGACTTAATTAAACTTAAAAGCTTCTGTACAGCTAAGGAGACAACAACCAAAGCAAAGAGACGACCTTCAGAATGGGAAAAGATATTTGCTTATTATGAATCAGACAAAAGTTTTATAACTAGGATCTATAGAGAACTCAAATTAATCAATTAAAAAAGAACCAAAAGTCCCATATATCACTGGGCAACAGACATGAATAGAACCTTCTCTAAGGAAGACAGATGAATGACTAACAAACATTTGAAAAAATGCTCATCATCCCTAATCATCAGAAAAATGCAAATCCAAACTACCCTGAGATCTCACCTAATCCCCCAGTGAGAATGGCCTGTATCACAAAGTCTCAAAGCTGCAAATGCTGGCGTGGATGTAGAGAGAAAGGAACACTTTTATACTGCTAGTGGGACCACAAACTGATACAACCTTTTTGGAAGGAAGTATGGAGAATCGTCAAAGAACTCAAATTAGACATCCCATTTGATCCTGCAATCCCATTACTAGGTATCTAATTAGGACAGCCGTGATTTAGAATCCTGCTAAGACCTTCTCATGACCTTCCCACAATGGCGGCCCCCTGTCCCTTTACAGAGACCGTCTCAGTATGGCTGGCTTACCAACCACCAAACATGGCAAATCCACTCCAACCCGTATTCAAATCTGATTGCTGTATACTGTTCAAGTTTGCCTACTCTTCCAAGCTTTCCACTCAATGTGCAACTTCCTCCAACAACTGAAAACTCCAGAAAGGCTTCCTCCTGTTCTGGACTTCTGGACTTTTATGAGGGCTGGCTGATCCCAGCTGGTCATCATCACTTGCCTAATTCATCAAATTTCCTCAATTCCAGCTGACCACCTCCTCGCTATGCTCCCTAAGCTACAACTCTGGGTCAGGTCCCCACGCCAGGTATGGCTAAGTTCTCTCTTTTTCCCCAGCCTTTCTAGGAAAGCTCAGCTAGATGATCCTTTTGGTCCACCATCTTGCTCTGCCCTCACAACTATGATTTTTAAGTGGGAATTCCAGTACTATTCTCCAAAACTGTAGTTAAAGGGAAGACTGGCTGCTCAAATGCCCCTGGGAGCTGAGATAGGAAATGACCCTTATATCCACAAATGTAAATAAGACTTACTGCCAGAAGACAAGAGATTATGTTATAAAGCATTATATACACCAGTTGTTTCCTTCTCTCCCCTACCCAACCCCCATGGCCCATTGCACTGCCTGGATCTCTGCCCTTTTCCTTCTTAAATTTCCTTTCTGAGAAATCCAACAGAAGGGAATGAATGGGTACATCCCGGTCACAATAGCTCCTCTCCATGAGATGAATTTATAGCTACATCCTGCCAAATGGCAGTCTTTTAGGGATATGTTTTGTTTTTCAGTGTTATACTTTTCTTACCTCTTGTATACATTTCTTAACACATTTTATTTCTGCTTTTTAATAACAGAAAATGCATAAATGCCTATTATGTCCATGACTCATCACTATAGAAATGTTTGAGAAAGAATTCCAAGGTGGGCACCTGAGAATAATGCTTCTTAAAGTCTGAACAGGTCCAGGTGTGTTGGCTCATGTCTGTAATCCCAGCACTTTTGGAGGCTAAGGTAGGAGGATCATTTGAGACCAGGAGTTCGCGACCTGCCTACGCAACGTAATAAGACCCTATCTCTAAAAAAACATAAATCAATAAAAATTAGCCATCGTGGTGGCATATGCTTATAATCCCAGCTACTTGGGAAGCTAAGGCAAGGAATTACTTGAGCCTTGAAGTGCAAGTTTCCAGTGAGCTATGGGTCTTGCTACTGCACTCCAGCCTGGGTGACAGATCAAAATCCAGTCTGAAAAAAAACAAATGAACAAAAAGTATAAACAGGAAGTTGGAATCCTCAGAGTCTGATCACTATTCCCAATCTAATCTTGCCTGACCCTACAAGAAAAGTCCTCTGAATTCTCTTATGGGAAGTGAGGAAACATGGACTTGTCTGAACATCCTTGACAGAGACACGTGGCTGCCTCTCTTGAGGTCAGTTTCTGAGGATCACAATGCTCTCCGTGGAGCAAAGCTGCCTGGCTCCTGTCTCACGGGGGCCCTGCCTGAACCCTCACAGCCATAGATTCTTGGGTGCACACACCTTGCTCAGGTGCACCCAGCCTTCACTTGATGCATTATGGCATTTCCTTAAAGTAGACAAACTAATAAACCACTGACTTTAACAGTTGCCTAAGTCCATTGAATAGAAACAGCAAATTTTTTAGCACACCAGAATGAACTACTGAGCAAACATTTCTTTGATAGCACACCCACCTCTCAGTTGTTTTGTCATTTTATTTTTCTTTCTTTCTTTCTTTCTTTTTTAGAGACATTTTCTTTTTCTTTCTTTCTTTTTCTTTTTTTTTTTTAGAGTCTCATTTTTTTGCCCTCAGTAGAGTGCTGTGGCGTTACAGCTCACAGCAACCTCCAGCTCTTGGGCTTAGGCGATTCTCTTGCCTCAGCCTCCTGAGTAGCTGGGACTACAGGTACTCACCACAATGCCCGGCTATTTTTTGTAGCAGTTTGGCCAGGGCTGGGCTCAAACCCACCACCCTCGGTTTATGGGGCTGGCGCCCTACTCACTAAGCCACAGGCACCACCCTCTCATTTTAATTTCCCTTCTCCCCCTTTCACCACCAACTAAAATCCCAGTATGTTCACACCGTGCTTCTAGTTTATCATACTACTTTGGAAGAGGGTAAATAATTGATTTGATCCATTACCTCTAATTCCTATTATTCCTTTAGTTATGGTCTAGTGAGATTACTCATAAACATTGGAGAGATCGCATTGTATGCCCAGATTCCCAAGTGACCTAATATTGTCCTTTTTTGAAAAAATTCAAATGATTGATCTAGAGGGAAGAGTAAAATAGGGACAATAGATCAACATAGAATCATGGGGTCCTTGATGGCATGCGGGTGAACATTTGAGCATTTAGAACGTTTCCTACAAAATACCGTCTACTTTCAACAGCTAAAATCCTGTCCCTTTCTTTGTAGGTTCTCAAAATCAGAAATTTTCATTCTCACTCCCCTTTATTATGAAAGTGGTTATTAATAGGTTTCAAGGGTAGCTATTGTGTTAAGTGAAGTGTATCCAGGAAAAATGCTTTCCTGGTGGCACAGCAACATGAGTGTTGAGCCAACTTACAAATCTAGGTCAAAACCCAGTCAACCCATACCCTTCATGAACCATTATCCAAAATACACTGTGGAGAGTAGAGTTTGGAGCTGCAGGTCTGGAATGCACAATAGCTTCTTGAAAAGTTCACTGTCTGCCCTCTTTGTGGCTGCTGGCTGGCTGCACTTGGGCATGAGAGCATGGTTTCAGTGAAAACATCAGTTTTCCCATAGTTGACTATCTCTCCGCACTAACCACCACCTTACATTAACCTGATTTTCATAAGCCCAACAAGCACCACATGGACATACCAGTACAGTAGGCCCAGTTCTTTATCTTGACCACTTCTGTATGTTGACCATTTTGTTACAGTTCCTACAATGGTCAACTTACAGAGGCTATATGATAATTACCTTAGTCAAAGCAATTGGGGGTCAAGGACTCCTATTCTGACATAGGTATAGGAGTTGAGTATAAATGTAGGCAAAGGTTACCCTCGAAAAATGCAAAAAACAAAGAAACCTGTAAGTAACCTGAATATCCAAAAATTGGAGAATAATTAATAGACAATGATGTCACCCTTTGCTACAGTGTGTTTACTCAAAGTCAGGTTTTTGAACATGGAATGATGCTGAAAATATTAAGGCATTATGTTAAGTGAAAGAGGCAAGATTCAAAACAATATAGAGTTAGGATCCTAACTTTAGGGAAACACAATGTTTATGTGTGTGTGTCTGTGTGTGTAAAACTGGAAGGAAAGGTACTGAAACCTTAGAAAATACCTCTTCTAGGAGCATAAGAACTTTTTTTCTTCTTCATGTCTCTTCCAAAATTTTTACAATGAGCGAATATTACTTTTTATAGTAATAAAAGGAACATTTGAAGAACCTTTAGAGGAAAAAAAAAATCAGTGTGGAGTAGATCTTATTTCTTTCCTGGCTTTCCCACTGCTAGTCTGTTTCCCAGAGATTTCTCAGGCAATCCCCACCCCCCTGCTTTATTCTTCACGGTGCCAGTAGATTTTTCTTTCCAAAATACAGATGCGATTTTATCACTGTCTTTTTAAAAACATTCAGCAATATCCCATTTCCTAAAGAAAAGGGCCCAAAGATTCCTTTGCCTTCTTCTTTATAAAGCATTTTATAAAGCACCACCCTGCCATCATTCGCTCCAAACACCCCCATCTCTGGCCCTAGCAGAGCTGTCCACTGGGAACTTGCAGGTCAAGTCCTTTCTTTACTGGGTTTCCTCTGCCCAAATATCCCATTCCAATTTGTTCCATACTCAGCTTTTAGGCACCCATGTTCACCTTCAACAATAAGCTACATTTGGCCAATAACTACATTATTTAACTCATCCGTGCCTCAACCTCTGGAACAGGAATAATAATAACATCTACCTCGTGGAATTGTGGAGGGAACTTAATGTGTTAAGACACACTTGAAACAGCCCCAGGCAGGTGGCAATTGCTCATAAATGTTAGCTACTGGAACTTGAAATGTCCTGCTGTCACCTCTGCAGCTTCCGCTAGGTCCCTCCACCTGTGTGCCGACTGCACATGATTCACGGCTCGGTCGTCCCCCTCCCTGCGCCGCACACATTAGATTAATTTACTGTTGTGTCTGTCTGCTCTGCAAGACTGTGAACACATCAGGTCAGGGACTACATTACACGGCTCCGTGTTGCCCCAGCTCCTGGCCCATAATTGGTACTCAGTAATCCTTACCAAATTGAAGAGCTTAAAATAAAACCACCACGCATATTGGACACTGATTCCAGAATCCAAATAACATTAGCCATTTTCAAATCACATGTTGGGATTAGATGACATTAAATAATTGCTTCCATTTTACCAGGAGTGGTGATAGTGTTATGATTATGTTTTTCCTTTTTAAATCCTTATCTATTCTTTCAAGCACTTATGAGTGAAATGTCCGTGGTATCTGAGATTTGCTTTACAACATTTCAGCAAGCAAAAATCAAAAAGAAAACAGATGGTTGGTGGTAGATGAAATGCAATTGGCAAAGTGTAGCTTATTGTTGGAATTGAACGTGGGTGCCTGTTCTCATTAGCCTGTTCTCTCTGCTTTCGTGAATGTTTGAAAATTTTCCGTAGTAAAAGTTAACCAAACATGCCAGCAACAAATGAACCAGAGGGTTTCCATGACAACACTGAATGAAATCTCGAAACACTGGTAAGTATTTTCACAAAAGAAAATCGTATATAGAAATTCATTCAACGAGCGGCTGATCACCTGCCCTGTATAAGGAAGCCTTGTTCACATGTGTGGATGAATTACAAAACCCCAACCCTCCTCGGATGGGGCGACACGGCTGTCTTTAGAAACCTGTTTCAGCTGCAAAATAGAGACCAGAGAATCCACCTTTCAGGATAACTAAAAAAAACGATAAATAATTAATGGCAACGAGCACCCTGCTAATATAAATGCAAATGATGGTCCCCCTGCCTGCTCGATTTACATGAAAATACCTTTTTCTTAAAAATCTATCAATAGTAAAAAATCAATAATGGTGATGATGTGACAGTGGTTTTAAAGATTTTTTTGAATGTAAAAAAACTCAGTAAAGCTCAGTTTTAGTGGTTACACAGACCCCTGAGGATTGAGCCCAGGGATGGGAATCCGAATCTCCAAGTAGGAGCTGGTTCACTCTGTGACCTTAGGCAATGCATCTGCGTCCTGGTTTCCCTTGAAAAGAAAGGAAGAATATCCAGGGGTGGGGCTTTCCAGAGGTCATCTAGAACAGAGCAGATGGGAGCCCAGCCCCTGCCAAGGCGCTTCTGGAGAAAAAGATCCCGTAATCTCCATTCACACCATCACATCCCAAGTTCTAGTGCTCAACCAGTTCTCTCTGGCTCCAAGCAAAAGCTGTTTCTTTCTCCCTGGGAAATAGACAATAGCCAATAGCCATCTACCAAAAGGGACTTCTGTGTGGATTCATCATCTATATCACTTTATATAAACAAAAAGGGTCAGGTCAGGGCATATTCTGGCTAGTGGCTGTCAGATACTGACACTAGAATTATGCAGCATTAACTGGGTGGTGTGTTTGGTGATAAGCCATGCCTTATTGTGTGATGAGTACAAAGTAGCTATTATAGTTTCATTTGCGTTAAGTATTGCAAAGTGCTAGGTACCCCATAACACCAAGAAAAGCCACGGCCTTCCTCTGAAGCACTCTTTCTTCACTGGAAAGACACTTTAAAACTCAACCACTGAGAGTCTCCGATGACTAAAACCCTGGAAGTAGTTTCCCATTTTTTTGTAAGAAATAATATTGAATTCTAATGTAAGAGAAAAAACATAGAAAGTATATAAACGGACTCATAATAAACTCAAATTCATTTTTGGAAATGAAGACAGTTTGCTATAGACTCAGTTATTCCATACGAAAAGGTCAATATAATAAAATGAAATTTGTTTATAACCTCATCATGTGAAACCTGTGATTTGAGCGTCACCAAACGCAGAGAGTATGTTTGCAGCTGACTGAAAACTAGGAAGGCATTAGGAAGCGGACACTCCCCTCCTATGTCCCTTGAAATAAAGGTCCGGCTCATCTTCCAATTTGAAAAGGATATTTGAGCTGGTCTGTCTTAAAAAGGAGGGCAAAACCCACCATCAGGCACCTACCCACGTGGTTACTTCAAAGACATGTAAGCAGATCCTTCAGGGCAGCTGCAACACCCCACAAGGGGTGGACAAGCCACGTGGACGTGCCTGCCATCTGTGTCAACGTGGAATCTTCCCCCACTCTTCTCCCTACCCAGTCAGTCCGAAGGGAGAAAGGCAGAACACACTGGTGAGCTGCTTGTCAAATGGGCAATTTTAAACAGCCTGGGAGCTACATTGCAGGAAGGGGGTGAGGGGGAGGCAAGGAGACGCTCCATCTCAGGGCAAAGCAACTAACTCTTACATTTTGCGCCAGGCGTGCCTCTGCTGCGTGCAGGAGTCCACTCCTGCTCCTGAGCTGCACCACCATGATGCTCAAGGTTTCTCCCAGACGCTCCCCGGAAGGCCAGCTAATAGCACTGAAGAATAACACATCCTAAAGACTCTTACCCCAGTGCTCCGTGGGGTAGGAATGATGTCTAGGCTTGAGCAGCAAGTGTTCTCTCAAAGAGCAGAGGCATGATGGAGACCCTGCTATGAGACCCAGCCTCACACTCCTAAATCACAACTTCAGGGTAGGAGACTGTTGAGAGTGCCCTGGCTCCCTTAATGCTCTCCAGGGTCACTGGGAGAACTTGAGCCATTCACTGTCTTAATTCCTGACCAGACAGGACGCTCACACAAAGCCCCATTCCAGCTCATGGGACACGAGACTCCATGAACCATGTGCGGTAGTCACTGAATCCCCTCACTACCAAGAAAGCCACTCAGGCCTGTCCATTGGAGGGCAGCCTGTTTCTCACTCCCAGCTGCACATGGAAACATCTAAGCCACATCCCAGATGTATTAAATTAGATTATCAGGGAGAAAAGCCCTGGCAGCAGTGACACGGAAGCTCCCCAGGTGATTACGGGGAGGTTCCCTTAGCAAACGTGAGACTGGTTGACTATTCACTACGGATCTCTGGTGGACCAGACACAGCCCAGAACAACAGGTGGTTTCACCAAGGCCTTGACAACTCACACTCATCAACCCTCCTCCTCTACTCAGCAGCAGGAACTATTAGACCAGTGTTTTCATCCTTTTTTATCTCCCGGCACACTTGAGCCTATAGTTAAACTTCCGCAGCACACTGAAATTGTGTTGATCAAAAAAAAAAAAAAAAAAAGAGTGGAAAAAAAGAATATACTTACTGTGCTTTGAACTTCTTTTGAAAATAATTAGTTAATGATCTTTAACAATTGTCACGGCATACTAAGATCCTCTCACAGCCTACCGGCTGAAAATCACCATGTTAGACACAATCGGAATAGACCAGCGGCCGCCCTGGGGGAGTACGCTCAGGCTCACATGCAGCCACTCCGCCCTGGGTGATCAATAATGAAGTAGACACTGCTGGCTAAAATAAAATGGATGTGTTCAGACTGGTCAGAGCGTACGCCATCCTCTTGGTTCTCCTCTGGCTCTAGGCAACCAATGGTTCCAATTTCGCCCAACTGTAGCACTGACAGCTCCCTGGCCCCAGGAAACCTCTCAGGCCCAGGCCTTCCCATGATCCACTCTCCACCTGTCTCTGCTTTGTGCTCAGGAGGCCTCTAACCTGCCGAGAAGCACCGTGGGCTCCCTTCTCTGGGCTTCCAGCTGGATTTAGCCAATGGGAGGCACTTATATGAAAGTAAAAAATGGGAGAAGAGCCAGGTTATAGTATTTATTTTCTGGTATTTACCTTCTGTGGGGTTCTCTGAATCCTTCCTCTTCCAAATTCCTCCAGTCCTGATAGTCAGCCTCCTCTGTCAGCTGTTTTCTCCAGGGCCTGGTAACCATTGCCTGCCCTTGACTTTCATGTTCAGCGATACTGCCCCATTGTTCCTAGCCCCAAAGTACAACATTATCTCTTGTTTATTTCCCTATCCCTACCCCCCAAATGTATAAACACTCTAATTATTAAATGGTCCTCATATTACCCAAGTTGAGGCTACCATCTGTCTCCTGCTGCCAGGACAATGATGGATGATGATACAGCCTATTTCCCAGGGGACAGGGTTCTCTGCTTTGGAGCCCACTGGAGGCATACGGGATGGAGGTTAACCAGTTCCCACGGGGGAAGGGATGCCAAACAACAGACGCCCACGTCCGGACAGACACAGGCGACCAGAGGGTGCAGGGGAAGCCGGTGCTCTTCACAGTGTCGTCAACGAGCCGGACATGGGCAGGTGCTGCAGGTTAGACGGAGGAAGAAGTGGGAGGAAGCGTTTAGAAGCTCACACAACAATTTCATATTGCTGAAAGTTTCAGTCTTTCTCGACATAATCAGCTGATGGCATACTAGGAATAAAAATCTTTAAAAACCATTTCCTCACAACAGGTAGTTTAAAAAGGCCTGATGGAAGCCAGCATGTCCTATATGATGCTGTGAGTAAGTATTAACACCTCACCTTCTATTGAAAAGCTGACCCAGAGGCCACATACAAGATCTAAAATAATACAAGCAGTACTTAAAAAACTTACTATATGTGCCAGCTGTTCTTTTAAACATGGATTATTATTTACACGAGCGTCTTAATTCCATCTTTACAATTCACCTATGAAGCAGGTCCTATAATTATCCCATCATAAGGATGAGAAACCTGAATCACAGAGAAATAGAAACCCACCCAGGCCACAGCTCGTGCATGGGCACATCAGGATTCACACCAGGACACAAGCATGGGGAATGGGGCCCCAGAACACTCTGGACAATTCCAGAACAATGCTTCTCCATGCCAATTATTTAATTTGTGTTTTCCACAATGTGAGTATAATCAAAATGGATATGACCTTTACATGTTTCTTTCTATTTCACACCTTTCTCTGGTCTTAATTCTGAGCTGGTTTAGAGGGAGGTGTTTGAATCTCGTCTACCTTCCCCCTGTTGTTCACTTCAAATGCTACCAGCTAATTGTATAACGTAAAACACTCTGACACTGTCTATAAAGAAGGAAATATATCCCATCCGAACAAAAATCATTCAGAGCAGAATGGAACATATAACCCAGTCTATTCATCCAGCTTCCCATTCAAAACTGTGCAGAAATTCCACCCACAGTGTCGGAACTCAGCAACTCCTTCTGCAGCCTCTAGTTATGTGCTATAAACTGGAGACTCACCAGCAATCTATAAATGTCTATTCTATTCAGGGGTAGGATAAATCAGAGCAAAGTTGTTTCAAAAATAAAGTGGAGACCTGAGTACCAACTGCTGTCTCAGGTTCTGCTGACTGTGTGGTGGGTCCCTTCTCTCCGTACTGACTGAAGGGGAAAGTTTCTCTGCCTTCACTTCTGAGCAGACGCAAACACACTAACAAGGGATCGTGACCTTACCTTTCAGACCAACTAGCCGTAATCTAGGATACCACCCTGCTTTAACACCATTCTCAGGATTTCCTGATGCGTAGCTCAGACAACACCCAACTTCATCATCTTTCTAGATACGTGAATTGTATTTTCCTTACCCTTCTTTAATGAGGAGTCCATTCAGTGACCGACCAAGGTCTTATAATATGTAGCTTGGACTATAACCAAAGCATTTATTAGACGCCTTGTTTTCCATGCAGGTTTTACTACTCCACAGAGTCTCACTTTGTCACCCTCAGTTAAGTACCCTGGTGTCACAGCTCACAGCACCAGCTCTTGGGCTTAGGTGATTCTCTTGCCTTAGCCTCCCAAGTAGCTGGGACCACAGGCGCCCACCACAACACCCAGCTACTTTTTGTTGCCGGGGCCGGGTTCGAACTCACCACCCTTGGCGTATGGGGCTGATGGCCTACTCACTGAGCTGCAGGCACCACCCTCCGCAATCTACTTTAACTGCCAGATGTCACTGTTAACCCGAGTTACAATATGGAAACTCGGGGTGGCTGTCCTCTCACTACTTTGAATTTATGGCCCTTCCTGGACTCTCTCTGTACGATTGTAGGACAACATAGGGAGAGAGTTGGACGGCCAGTGAGTAAGCACAGCCTCTGGAGCCAGTTTGATGGGTTGAATCATGGCTTTATAATTCCCAGCCTCAAAACGTGGCACCTGGCTTCATGTCTATATTCCCCAGAAGGCTTGTCTGTAAAATGAAAATGATCAAACTTCCCTTCAGGGTTTCAGTGAGAATTGAGCATTGCACATAAAATTCTGAGACCAGTGCCTAACGCATAGTAAGTGCAAGATAAATATTAGCTACTCTAAAGTGTCCCCAAGACCTCTCCCAACAGGAAATTTCTAGGTTTTTTGGAAATTAAAGCACCAAATTCATCTCTTGGGAAGATAATTCTGTAAAATTGGAGGGTCTTAGTATTTTCTTTAGGATGAGAATGTGGTATAAGCAGGTAGGCAGAGGGGAAGCAGGTGGCTGCTACATAGCTTGATCCAACTGGGTGACCATATTCTGTATTGAAGAAATTGGGACCCTTTGACAGTGGACGGGGGAAGCAGCCCCATTAGTAATTTCAGTGGAACGATAGTGATCTGGGACTGTCTAAGATCAAATAGGACGTGCTGTGCCAGCTCTCTATGGAGAGCATTAGAGAACCCCTACCTGCCCCCTAAATATCTCACTCACTAATGCATACGCTAGTCTGAATTACCCAGAACCTGAGATTCCCAATATTACAGTCATTCTGTGAATTAGAAATAAAACCCAAGTATTTTTTTTAAAAAACCTGCATACTTTCAGTTTTATTACTTCTATTCTAAATAAGAATGCCTACTATTAAAAAAAAATGAATTTTGATCTAAACCTCATACCTTATACAAAAATTAACTTCAAATAGATCAGAGACTAAAATACATAATATAAATCTATAAAATGTTTTAAACTAGGAGACAATATTTCAGACTTAGAATCAGCAAAGAGTTCTTAGATGTGACAGCAATAAAAGGGGAAGAAAAGATAAGTTGGACATCATCAAAATTTGAAAATGTTTTGCTCTGCAAAGGAGTCTATTAAAAGAACAAAACGACGAATTACAGGCTGGAGGCAATGTTTGCAAATCACACACTCAAAAAAAAAATTGTGTCTTAACAGCTCTTCAAAATTCAATATTCAAAAACAATTCAATTTAGGCAGGGTGCGTTGACTCCTGCCTATAATCCTAGCCTTCTGGGAGGCCGAGGCTAGTGGACCACTTGAGCTGAGGAGTTCAAAACCAGCCTGAGCAAGAGTGAGACCTGTCTCTAAAAACAGCTGGGTGTTGTGGTGGGCACCTGTAGTCCCAGCCACTTGGGAGGCAGAGCCAAGAGGATAGCTGAAGCCTAAGAGTTTGAGGTTGCCATGAGCTTTGATGCCACAGCACTTTATTGAGGGAGAAAAAGTGAAACTCCGTCTCAAAAAAAAAAGATCCAATTTAAAAAGTGGGCAAAGAGCATACACAGATGACAAGTAGGCACATGAAGATGCGTTCAACATCATTGGCCATTAGCGAAATGCAAATTAAAACCACCAAGAAATATAACTGTGGTGAGTATAGGCAATGCAGGTGCCGCTCCTAAAATGCTTTGTAGTGCAGCGACCATGTACTGTATTGAGGAAACTGGTACCTTGGGGTGTGAAAGGAAAACTATTGATAATGTCAATAGAACAGTAGTCTCAATCTAAGACTATTACAAGTGAATTTATTGAAATGAATAAGATAAAAAATAGTGATTATAATAAATTCCATGCTGACGAGGATGCAGAAAACAAGCCTCACTCATGCACTGCTGTTGGGAATGTAAGATGGCACAGCCACTCTGGAAAATAATTTGGCAGTTTCCTTTAGAACTAAAAATAGATTTAGCGAATGGAAAAAAAAGTATCCAACGTACTCAGCCCTACTATGAAGCCAATTTATAAATACCCACACTTCCATATGAGTGCTATAACCCAACTACAGGCCAAGATGAAGGGGAAAGAGGAGGGGGAGGGGTGGGAAGGGGAGAGGATGAGTGGAGGGAGGGTAATTGTTGGGACCACACCTATGGTGCATTTTACAAGGGTACTGTTAAATCTACTAAGTACAGAATATAAATGTCTTAACACAATAACTAAGAAAATGCGGTGAAGGCTATGTTAACCAGTTTCATGAAACTATTTCAAATTGTATATAAAACCAGCACGTTGTTAAAAAAACAAACAAACAAACAAAAAACCCCAGCACATTGTACCCCATAATTGCATTAATGTACACAGCTATGATTTAATTTAAAAAAAGAAAAAATAAATAAATATAAATAAATAAAATAAAAACAATGGATTTAGTGTACGGCCCAACAATTGCACTCTTGGGCAATTTATCCTAGAGAACCAAAAACTTATTTTCATAAAGAAAATTGTTAAATATGGTGCCACCAACACAATGAAATATTAATGGTCACCAGAGTGGATAATTATGGAGACTGTAAAGAGATTCATTTAAATGATCTGAAGTAATATTAAGTTTAAAAAGCACAAATCAAAACTACATAATAGAATGAAGACTTGCCAGGAAAGAGCAGGAAGAAAACAGCTATTGTCAGGGTGGTGGAGTTGGTTGGGATGCTGGCTTCTGTTTTGTTTTGTTTTTCCAGAAGCTTCTTTGCTGTTATTTTTTTTATCTTAACATTTTAACACATAACACCGAAATTGGAAAATCATTAACAAAAACCAACAGTTTACAAAGAGACTCTTCCTGGGAAGGAGAGGTTGGCCTGATGGGCCTCCTGCTGCTCTGGCCTCCCCTGTGGAGAGAATGTACCAGAATGATCTTTAGTAGATTAGTCAGGGTTGGTGCCAAGGGTCTGAGGGTTAGGACCCAAAAGCAAGGTATCAAGGGAGGCAGAAGAAAGCCAGAAACAACACCACAACTGACTGGGCTGCAGGATTAATTGAGGAGATAATTACAGAGGCCTTCAAGGAAAGGGGGTAAAAAGAGCAGAGAAACAGGAGTTTCCAACCAGGAAAGGCAAAGTAAAGGGGAGAGACATCTGTTGGAACCTAGGACAGCAGCCTCCAGGCCCATGGGAGAGGCTCTGGAGCCCAGGTGGGCGACCCAGAGCCTGCAGCCTCAGGAAGGTGACGGGGAAAGGGAAGGAAGGGACTCGGAACTGGGACAGGACGAGCATACGACCAGCAGTTGCTATTTCCAGCATTACAGGATAATCAAAGCAAATCTTTCGTTCAAGTTTCTAACAACAGAAATAATTGGAAGAGATAATAATATCCTTTGTTAACACAATTCATTGTTCTTTTAGTTATTTTGATTTCCACGTGCAGCCTGTAAATCCACAGGGGACCTTTTTCAGGCCAAACTATTAATTACTCCTTCCAAAGGAGCAAAGGAATGAAAGCACAAATTCAGGAACAAAGAGCAACATTTCGACGAGATGATGATCTGTCCAAACACACCACGGGCCACTGTTTCAACTGTGCCCCCATTAACACCCCAGTTTGTTTACTGAATGGTGGGGTAGCTCCACACTTAGATGATCGGAGGGAGAAATGGTCTCAGTTGCTCATACACAGTTACTTAATCTTTCTGAACTTCAGTTTCCTCCTGTGAAAGTCGGGAGATAATGAAGTGCACCCCCAGGAAGGCATATGCAGTGTCCTGGACACATTGGACACTCTGTAAATGCCAGCCCCTCACGCTTTCCTTGTCTTTCCTTTCTTGAGTCTCTCGCTTGCTCATTTCCATCACTTACTGTAGCAGACGCGGCCCGCCTGCTGGCTCTGCACCCACCATGAGCACTAACAGCCTCCTCATTGCCTTATTGCACCTGCTGGCTCTGCACCCACCATGAGCACTAACAGCCTCCTCGTTGCCTTATTGCACGTCCTTGTGGACCTACCTGACGTCTGCAATTTTTTTCCCACTTTGTGTTTGCCAAGCCAGGTCAGAGATGCCAGGGGCTGACACTCTGAGAACAACCCTCAGTCAATACAAATAAGGGTTGGAGGGTTGGAGGGTAAACACTTGTGTTTCCTCAGCACCCAGGGTCTGTCTACGGTGTATTTCCTCTTGTGTCCCAAATGTCTCCAGCAGGAATGGGCCCCCATTGCCCACAGCAATAGGTAATTTGACCCTTAACATCCTGCATTGGTTTTCTTCTTTCCCTGTCTCAAGTCCCTCCCGCCTCCCCCATTCCGCTATTGGTTCCTTCTTGCATCACCCTTCCAAATAAATGACTTTTTTAATCCTCCCCTAAGACTACTCTTGGTGGAACGCAATCCAGGACACCGAGCAACCCAACCAAGTGGCCTCTCCGCTCGTGAGTAGATAAGATGTGCCCAGGATTTCCCGTGAGGTTGGCGTGAGTGCTGTTCACTCGCTGGCCCCAGCGTATCAGCTCTAAGTCATTCCATGGCCCTTTGCAAAACACCTGCAACTCTCACTGCTGCTCCTGAGCTGTTTTCTCAGACGTTTCCAACAGCCTCAATAGTCACAAATTCATACTCTTTAAGTCCTTGTCACCTCCACAGAATTCAACCTGGTGTCAACCTTTGCTTGAAACTCTCTTCTGTCTTGTTTATTGTGAAATTCATACCCTGGTTCTTCCATCTCTGTCTCCTACCTCCGCCCCAGGAACTTCTCTGCATCCCCTTCAAACGGCTGACCTTTAACTGTAGCCTTTCCCAAGAGTCTCTGTCCAGAACGTGCTGCTGGTTTCATACTCTCATCGTTGACAATCTCTTCCAGTTTGATATCTCACTGTTCCCTTTCTGTACATGGCTCCTGGACCTACATCTTTAACACTCACTTCTCTTTTTCTCAGCTGAACTTCTTCTTGGCTGTGGAATGATTTAAGGCTGACATGTAAGGACCCTCTATCCAAGCATCTGCTCTTATAGATGTCAGCCCTTTAGTTCTGAATGTCATAATCTCTCATCAAGAACAATCCAGTTGCTTCCTAACTGCATTGATGTAGCCACTCGCCATTCACCTTGCATTTCATCACAGTGATTCATGTAACAACAATCTCATGTGGTGGCCATTATCATTAACCTCATTTTAGAGGTGGAGATACTGAAGCTCAAAGGGGTTAATAGAACTGTTTATTATCACCTCAGCTAGCCCCCAGTGTAATCTGAACAGACTAGAAGAGCAACTAGAAAAATTCTGAAGATTTTCTACCATGCTAGATAAGCCTTTGGTGTGGATCATAAAATCTTTAGGGCATTTTATGCATCAAAGGAGAAGAAACTTTCTATTGCTGCAGTTAACATAGTCTTCAAGAGGACAGACTATCGGTTGGAGTGTGGACTCCAGACTTGAACTCTACTCACTCTGGCCTGTGTTTAGAACTCAGTTTTGCAACTTATAAGCTCCATGACCTTTGACAAATTAGTAACCTCTCTCAGCCTTTATTTTCCCATCTGTAAAATAGGAATACTCAAATATACCTCAGAGAGCTATAATGAGAACTAAATGAAATACTGAGAGAAAACAAAGAAAGAAATACTAGAGGAAAAACATCTGTTAAGTGTCCACACATTGCAGGTCTATAAATGTTAATTTATATGCTAATAATTCTATAAAGCTATTCTAAACCAAGGAGAAAGCAGAAGTAAAACACAGAAAGCACCAAAAAATATAAATACACATTTTAAGAAAAATGGTATTAAAATTATAATAGTCAATATATACCAATAACAAAAGATGTCATGTTGAGCACCTCCTATATAATTGCAGGAGTCAAACAGGACTTGAGCGTTACAAATTTAGCACACTTTTTTTCCTTTCTCAAAATGTGTATACATTTTTTTGGCACCTTCTGTACAGTGGGATGATGATCTGAGAAATAAATTCCTTTTTTCCAAGCAAAATTTTAGAACAAATACAATGTACAGGCAGAATCTCAAATCTGAACACTGACTTAGCAATCCAAACTCAGCAGTCATTTTCATAAAGGCAGACTGCGCTAAAGCAATACTTTATTTGGCTGCACATCTATTTACAAATCTTCACCACTATCTCTGAAAATGAAATACAGCCTTCATTTGGTTTGAATTCTACATGCCTTTGCAATATTCACAAAAACTTGTCTATCCTTCTGCTTACAAAGAGGATTTTCAGGACAGTGTTAGATCACTGAGGCCTCAAGGCTGGTCTTAGCATTTGCTGGGGGAGCAGCAAGACCCCACAGCCCTGTCATAGACAAGCCATGCTCATGGGACAGTGGAGGGGGGACCTGTATGTTGATGGGACCCACATTCCAGAGCCCATCAGTGAGCAGTCCACTCCCTGGGTAGCAAGTAGGCATGAGAAGAGGCATCCAAACTGCAAAAATGTTTACACAATGATGTTCTCTCTGTGATTTAAGGAAGAAGTGACCAGAGGTCTTATAAAGATGTGAGATTTCAGCGAGACAGAGAAGTGTGGCTAGAACCACAGTGGGAAGATCTGCACATCTCAGGGAACGGTGACAGATGCCAGGATTCCTGTCAGCTGGCGTGGGGGTGGTGAGCAGGTGTTACCCAAGGGGACTAACTTGAACATTGTCTCATGGTGGAAAGGGAACACAGAGGTTTGGAAAGTACATCCATTACTCATATACAATGCCCCCTCCTCAAAAAGATAATATTTAAAGTTAAGTAAGGAGTTTGACCTAAAATGGGTTCAGTATGTTTTGGCAAGTCTGGGAGTCTGGGAGGGGGGTAGAGGGGAGACAATGCTTATATTGGGTCTATTTTATTCTCTACCAGGAGACCTAGGCTTCTTTCTCTGAAAGTCCAGCTTATTTTCCGCACAAGATCATACAGCATCTCTGACTTAGGGTAGGGGGGTGGCAAGGAGGGTCCCTAACAGTAAAATGCAGAGACTGGGAGAGCCTAGAGATGGTGGCACCAACAAAGCACTTCCATCTTCAAAGCTGTTTATAAGTGTTAATTAGTTCATCCTTCTCACCCCGCTATGAGGCAGTAAGAAGAGCTCAAAGAGCCCTGGACAGAACTTGGCTGGACAGCACAGACAGGCATAGAGCCCACGTACTGAATAGAAGGGAAGAAGGGCGCACTTGGTAAGAGCTCTTCCTGGTAAATCCCACCTCCTCCTTGCCAGAAAAGAAAAAGAGGGAAAAAAGAAAAAAAAAACATTGAAAAAGACCCTCTGGAGGGGAGAAATAATATAGTATTAGCGAAGGAACATTTAGTGACCCTTTGCTACATTCTAAAGATATAATTAGAGAAGAAGATAAATAAGCTTTAATCCAAATAATCCTTGTTGTTCCTGAGTTCATTAATAGCACATCTGTTACTAAGGAAAAAAAAGCTAAAAAAGAGCCAACTGCATCAGGAATCACTAGACGACCAAGGAGAAAACAGGGTCAGCAGAAAACCAGGATCCAGGTTGTGTGACCAAAACTACACGTATTATCAGTAAAACTGGTTTAGTTCATTGCTCTCATTTTGTTTGTATGTCTATTTACAAATATGTGATAATAGATCTGGTTATTTCCAGTAGATTTAGAAACCAATCTAGGAAACATAATTCTTATGTGTCAGTTTGAACCCAACAGAATATTCAAATCTCTTTTAAGAACATTGTTTTAAAATATATTAAAATTTCAAATCTAAATCTCAAGTATTAACATATTACATAGGATACGCGTATTTATTAATGCCTTATTTCAAAAATTAACATCTACCATTTTTTAAAATAATGAGTTAGAAAGAGCACCATCACTTTTAAACAGAATAAATTTTGTTGTGGTTTGGAGGAGTGTGAAAAAAAATTAAAGTTGGCCAAGAATAATCATCTATATCCCCATTTTGATAATATCTCTAACCAAGTTCAAGAGTTGGCCCTTCACAGGAGTGCTAATGAGCTATTGTAAGGAAAAAAGGGATGGACAATAGAAGTATATTCTAGAAGGACTTCTTTGCAAATGTTACTGCAATCGGCAGCTTTTAAACATCATGGGAAATTCACACAACTTTTCAGGGTTGCTCATATTTTTAGAGGTTTGGGGACACATGATCACTTCTCCAACTTCCCGAAAGTCATTCAAAGAACCAGATGATTCTTAAAATACCTTTATAAATGGTCCTATCTGTTCTGAACCTTGACCTTGGATTCACTCCCCCTGTTTCCAGAAACAGCAGATTTTCCTGTGGGAGCCACCATTCTCCCCTTCGCTGTCTAAAGTAGTTCTGGAGAGTAATCCCCCCATATCCCTCTATATCTAGAGAGGGCACATTCCCCAACCTGACCAATTACAGCATCTCATTCTCTTGATCATGACGACTGGTTGATCAGGCTTGGGACTCAAGTCAGTCTTAAAAGAATCAATCCTGAGCCTTTGGGAACAAAGCTCTCTTTCCATGAGTATCTGCAGTGTTTTGCCTGAGAACGAAGATGCAAGACACAACCAAACGCAATAGTTGAAAATTGGCAGAAGTCCCTTTAAAGCAAGCTAGTAACTCACATCTTTATGTTAGATGCCCACGTATGTGTTCCGTATTTAAACAACAAATTTACTGAGATTCTGGGTAACGTGTGAAGTAAATATGTCCTGCAAAATCAATACAAATGTCGAAAGGCTCAATAAGAAGAGATAGTAAATGCAATCATTGGTTGGGGATCTACCTCAGTACCTGGCATTGACATGTCAAGACCAGGATACTGGTTATTCTTCCCAACTGCAGACCACACTCACCTTCTCCTTGGTTTGAATGAAATGATAATTGATGTAAGTAGCTTCCTCTGCACTACTTACAGCTAGAAAGAGCATACTAGGTCGGCAGAAAAAAGTGATGGGGTGAAGCCTTTTCCTAACAGAAGGCTTCATTAGGTACTTCAACTTTGTGGGCTTAGAAATGATGATTACAGGGCAGAATCTGTAGCTCAGTGAGTAGGGTGCCGGCCACAGACACTGAGGCTGACAGGTTCAAAACTGACCCAGGCCAGCTAATAAAATAACAATGGCAACAACAACAACAAAAATAGCCGGGCACTGTGGCAGGCACCTGTAGTCCCAGCTACTTGGGAGGCTGAGGCAACAGAATTGCTTAAGACCAAGAGTTTGAGGTTGCTGTGAGCTGTAAGGCCACAGCACTCTACTGAGGGTGACATAGTGAAACTCTGTAAAAAAAAAAAAAAGGAAAAAGAAAAGGAAAGAAAAAAAGAAATTAAATTATGATTACATGGGACACAATAGGCACTTGGGGCTTGCCAACACGTTTCCAAGTACTTCTTATACTTTCTAATAGAAGCTTTAATGGTTTTTAACCCTAAATCTTCTTCTTTT
>CAUYRH010007065.1:0-46716 GCA_963574655.1 Perodicticus potto
TTGCTAAGTCATGGAAGAAGCCCAAGAGCCCAACGATACACGAATGGATCAATAAACTTTGGTACATGTATACCATGGAATATTATGCAGCCTTAAAGAAAGATGGTGACTTTTCCTCTTTCATAGTGACATGGATGGGGCAGGAACATGTTCTCCTTAGCAAAGTATCTCTAGAATGGAAGAAAAAGTATCCAATGTATACGCCCCTAATATGAAGCAAATTTATATCTTTCAAGTGAAGGCTACAATCCACTTATTGCACAATAACATGGGGAAAGGGGTGAGGGAGGGAAGGGGAGGGAGAGGGTGGGGGGAGAGATGATAAAGGGTGAGATCACACTTGTGGTGCATATGTGAAGGGTCAGGAGAAATCTTCTAAATACAGATCAAAATTGTTTTCACATAGTAAATGAGAAATTATCATGAATGTTACATTAATCAGGTGGATAAAAATATCTCCGATTGTATGGGAAGCCTGCACACTGTACTCCAAGCCTGAATCATTGTACACAGTTATGACTTAATAAAAAATAATTAAAAAAAAAAAACAGGGGAATGAATTTGGGGGAATGAATCATCTGCCTCGTCCTCTCTTAGAAATGGCAGGCGGCATGAGCTCAAAGGCTACTCATGACTAGGTTAGAAAGAGGGAAGTCAAGCAGAGGTAGAAATCAGGGCCTAACTATGAACACATTTCTTTTAAACTAACTTCTCTTTCATGTACCCAGTGAAGGCAAATATTCCTAACACGTGTTTTCATAGTTCCAAACATTGCCTTGAATTTCTTGTTTCTCTTTTTTTATTGAAGTCATTCAAAATTAGTTTAGGTAGCAGCTCGATCCACTCAACACCCCCTTGGAAACTTGCCTTGAGAATTCTTTTCTTGATGAAGATTAAATTCTTGGAACAAAGTCAAAATGAAGGTTAGAACTCAGACTTTGTTAAGACTTGTCCATAAAGGTATGTGGTATGTGGTGTCTTTCATTCCCTGTCCAATATGATGTGCTTCAGTAAACTTTGGAGAAGTTTATAAGAAGGACAAACCTGGTGTGTCTCTTTTCAATGGTCCTTAGAAATGCAGCACTTATCTCGTTAAAATGGCTTTTAAACATAGCCAGCTCCATTCTACTCTTCTTGCTGCAATAGAAACAATTTGATCACAGCCAAGCATGGCTATGGGATTCCTTCAGCTATTGAGTTGGTATGTTCTTTTTAGAGGGAAGGTATTATTTCCTATACTGCCTCAATTCTAAATAATCAACTTAAGGAGAATGAGATCAAATATCCTTGCTACAGTACACTGACTACCACGATGGCCATTGAAACTCTCTGCCTCTTGGTTTCTTGTGTAATCCCCTCCTCTTTTGTATGGAATGAACTTAGGACCTTCTCTGGGTCCTTTGCCACCATCTGACACCCATTCCTGATTCTAAGGAATAGAATATGGTAAAAGAAATAGAATATCACTTCCAAGACTGGGTTTGAAACTTCGTGACTTCTATCTTGCTAGCACTCTGTCTAGCATTCCCACTCTCCAACTTTTCCTTGCTTGCTGTTCTGAATTGCCCTACAGAGAGGACCATATGGTAAAAAAAGAAAATTCGGGGTGCACTCTGGCCAACAGCCAGTGGGTAAATGAGGTCCTTAGTCCAAAAGCCTTCAAAGAAATGAATCCTATCATAGATCATGCATGTGAGTGAGCTTGGAAGCACATCCGTCCTTACTTGCACATCAAGATGACTGTAGCCTGTGAGAGTCCCTGTACCAGGGGACCCAGCTAAACCATACTCAGATTCCTGATCTATAGAAACTGAGATCATAAATGTTGTTTCAAATCACTAAGTTTTGAGTTAATTTGCTAAACAGAAATGGATGCCTATCACATCTGATTATAGAAGTGGCAAGGCTTGGGAGTGGGGCGCAAAGGTTGGAGAGAGATGTATATACATTTGGTTCCATCTCAGTTACCACCCAGATGGGATCTTTGTGACAGATGTTCTACATACAATGTTTATAATCATTGCAACAACCTGGCAAGGAAGGTGCTTTTCACATATTTCAGATGAAACTGAGGTTAGGAAAATTCTGTTACTTGGCTCAGAACATGCAGTTAGAAGATAAGAGAGAAGAGAGAGAATCCATGGCCTTTCCTTGAACCCTTGGTTCTTTCTGCTGCATTAGAGAGGAGGCGGGGGTGGGACTGAGTAGGGTGGAAATCAAAATCACATGTAGACCTATTTAAAGTTAGTAACGTCACTTTCCTGTTCTAGAGGTCCTGACACTGCTTAGACTGAGCCAGGCTACACAGTAGGGTCACCCAAGGTGAGTATTGCACTTGCACAAGTTCAGCTGTGTCCCATGTAACTTGGGCCTGTTGTCAGAAAATAAAAATTGCATGTTTCAGGCTCAGCACTCGTAGCACAGTGGTTACAGTGCCAGCCACATACTCTGAGGGTGGCGGGCTCGAACCCGACCCGGGCCAGCTAAACAGGTGCAACAACAAGAAAAAATAGCTGGGTGTTGTGGCAGGCACTTGTAGTCCCAGCTACTTGGGAGGCTGAGGCAAGAGAATCACTTAAGCCCAGGAGTTTAATGTTCCTGAGAGCTGTGACACCATGGCACTCTACGGAGGGTGACATATTGAAATTCTGTCTCAGAAAAAAAAAAAAAAATTGCACATTTCAAGCAGGATCTGTTTGAGGACCTGATAGTTTTTAGAAGTTTCCACGTTGATTGGCAAGGTGACCATTGATCATGGCATTCTGGTGTTCTGTTGTTTTAATTAAGTATAAAAATAAAATAATAGCATCTGGTGCTCCACTAACTGAGGGGCTCCATGTACAGTCTAATGTGTGTCAGACCCTGCCTCGCCTGTAACCCAAAGTTGGCAAATGGGTTTGGTTAAACAAGGACAACTTAGGAGTCAAGTAGGCGTGTGGAGAGTGCTGCTGGCATTTGGCAGTGGAGAGATCATGAGAAACAGAAGGGGTGCACCACTGCGCTGCATGGTAGGTAGACGTGGGTGGCTCTGGCTGCCCTATAATGGCTTTTGGAACTGAGAAGGCAGCTGCAGAATTAACTAGATTCTGAGAAAAGACTGTGCCAGCTCCAACACCAGGTCCAAGGTCTATCTTCTGTCATCAGCTGCTCCTCAGTTCTGGCAGTAGCTTCCCCAACCTGGCCCTGGAGAGAGGCTCTCATTGCTCATGGCTTGTCATGCAAGTTACAATTTGACTCCATAGCCACGGACGCTTCACACATACCAGCGAAGGACATCACAGCTAACTGACAAAGTCCATAGTTTCTTCTGCAGGAGGAGTTGAAGGGGTTTCTCACTCAATTGTTCCCTAGCTCATTGCATTTTGCATAGATTTTTCTAGAGCAGCACTGCCCAGTTAGGTAGCCACTCACCACACTGAGGCTCTGTAGAACGTGAAATGAGGTTAGAGAAATTGAATTTTTCACTTAATTTAATTTCAATTAAACTTCAATGACCACATGTAGCTGGTGATCACGGTGTCAGCACAGCTCTAGAGGCTGCTCTCATGATATTGTTCTTTTGTTCATTTATTCTTGGCTAATCTTTTTAGAACATTTTTCTATGTGCCAGGCACTATGCATAGAATTTTGCATATATCCATCCAGGTTTGGCAAAATTTAATGAGGCTGATTATATTATTTACATTTTCCAGAGCAGAAAGTTGAGTCAAAGAAATGAAGGTGCCTGCCTCAAATCACACAGGCAGGAGACAGGATTTAAAATAAAGTCTATCTGGCTTCATTCCTGTGTTTCCTGTACAGAGGAACAAAGCTAAATCAGCAAGAATAGAGGGTGAAAAGAAATGGACACAAGACAAAGAAAATATAATCCTTCTTATAACAGGTTCTTTCACTTTATTGCTTATCGTAATACTTTGGCAACAGCAAATATGTTAGTTTTTAAATAACCATAATTCAAAGCTTTCACATCCATATGCTATTTCCCCCCAAGAAGCATCATTTATGAAAACAATCAGAGAACTCCAAAAGTCTACACTGGTAATGTGCACATTTATGCTATTGTGATATTAAATACAAGCAGTAAAAAAGACTCATCTACTGTAGGTCTATGGGTTTGTGATATGCCTTAGGGGAGGCCATAAACAACTCAAAGAAGAGAGATGGGGTGGACCGAAATGGCTTCGATGTGAGGGATATTTACAGAACACAGGACGTGCACAATAAACGTTTATTGATGGGGAAGATGATGAAAATTCTATTTCTGCTGGTCTTTTCTCTCCATTTTTCTTAAGGAATATATGGTGTATTTGCACTCTACATTCTCGAATCAGGCAGACACTGGTACTTGGAGTGTCATAGCTGCAGTGTAGTTGGGTCTGATCACATGCAGAAGAGAAATAAATTAAAGCATATGTACTATTAAAATTGTGCTAAAAACACTTCCTGTAAGTCAGGGAGCTCCTCTTCAGAAGAGGCTGGATCTCCTGAATGCTCACATCTTTATATGTGAGAAAATCACCAGAGTCTAAAAATCAAGGAAGTCATTAAAAACAAATTTAGCCTTCAGACCAGAGGTTCTCAACCAGTGGGTCGCGACCCCTTTTTAACAACGAAAATACATTGTGGCATTAGGAAGGGTGAGAACCACTGCTTTAGACCTTACTGGCAGTTAGACTTTATTTCAGTCAGATTGGTTTATTTCTAGTAGAGGTATTTTAAAGTATGATAAGATATGGTAATTATATTCACTATATAGTAAGTTTCTTAACGTGATTTATACCTTAAGATGTTTGTTTTGGCCATCCTATTCAAAATTCTTGGCATCACTTTGAGATATCACTGCATGATGATGAAGATATTGGATTAAACAGTTCAGATTTAAACATTTAAAGTGACACAAAAATATGACTATCTATTCCCAACATTCAACATACAAGTTTAAATACATGCACAGACTCTCATAAACATTGTAGAAATGTTAAGGTCACTTACAGCAAAATATGGCACATCAGAATTATTTGTCCAATGTTTATACCTCTAAGGGTAGGCACTTCATAAAACGTGCATTTTGGCAGAAGGTGACAGTTTGATGTCAATATCTCAACCTTTTTTTTCAGTGTGTATGACTGTTTAAGGAGAATACATTATCAAAATTTTACAAAAGGAAACAAAAATTTGTCCAATACTTTCACAGAAGAGATTTCAAGCTTCAGTTTCTCCCTCTCCATTCTTTTTTGCAGGCCTGCTGTATATCTTTACGGTCAAGTTCTCAAATCTTGCTCCCTGCCCTGAAATCCTGTGGGAATAGTTGGCCTCTCCTCTTTTACTCTGAAGTGAAGTATTTCTTGCCTGTAGACCTTGATAGGGTTTTTATCCCTTCACAGTTGCAATAACCTTTACCTGATCAGCTAAATAGAGCCAGATGCCTTGAAGGTGGCAGTAGCTGGTGTTGAAGAGTTTTCTGGCTTTAACCAGCAGTTGAATCCCTCTGATCCTGTTTTAACTCTGATTCAACAAATAAGATTCAACTCTTCCTGTTGTTTTCGTTCCTGAACATGTATAAATTCACTTTGCGCCTACCCAAAACATAAGCAGAACTTGTGTGGCCCACTGGACCCACCTGCCGTTTGACTTAGGTATCTCTCCTACAGCATGTCTCTGCCAGATAGTGAGCCAAATTGTTTTTGAAATCTTGGCAACAGGAAGCTTCACAAAACAATCTAGAGAATTAGAAAGCTCTGAGTCCTATGTCTTATATGAAAACCACAGTTTCCTTTCTGTAATTTTCATCTGGTGCCTCAAACAGTGCCAGGCACATAGTAGGCTCTCAGGCACTCAGTATGTGCTTACTGTTGAAGGAAAGAATGAACTATTCGAGTTCTGACTTTTGAAATTATGCAGAGTGGCTTCCTTATGAAGCTCAAGCTATCCTCCTGCCCTACTTAACTCTTCTCTTTTCCAAAATTTCCTTCATTTAGTCCTTAAACAACTTGATTGTCAGATGTTTCATCAATCTCACTACTCTTCTCTGTGCTTAAGTGGAGAGTACAGAGAAGTGGATCAGTAGATCTCTTAAAATGTGTTTCCCACATCCAAACAGAACACTCCAGATGAGGTCAGCTTGGAGCCGGGTAGGAATCCTGTATCTCTTAGCATGGCCATTCCACCTGAAATACTATCTGACTCCTGCCTGTTTCTGAACAGAGACATTTCATTCCAGGCAAGATCATAGTTGGTACATGTGCTGGTTTGGGGGAAGGATTATTTCCTTGAATTTCCAGGATAAGGAGGGGGTGGAGAGCGCTGTGCTGAAGGCTGTGGGGTCGGGGAGTACGGAGGAGGCAAGTCTGCACAGTATTCCATCTCGTGGTCATAACTATAGGGGGGTGGTGCTGCTGAAAAAGAAAGGGAAAAGAACATCAGGTGTTTAACAAGTATTTGCCGCAAAACATCTCCGTTTTATAAGATTAAGGACACATATGCATGAAGGGTGAATACTCTAAAATGTGGTGCCCTCGGTCAAAGTGTATAGAATTGGTTGCTTAGGGAAAGTTTCTTGGAAATATAATACTAAAGAGGCATAGAGAGAAGCAGCCGAGGGACAGTTGAGCCAAAGCACAGAAGCAGGAGATGACTTTGGATGAAGAAAAAGGGACATGGAGGGGAGAAACGAGAAAAGGCACTGAGGAATCTGCTTGTGCCATCATCACGGTGGGCTCTGAGGGTGTGTCACGTGGAGTTAACAGAGATTGTTTGACTATGTTAGAGAAGGGGCTTGGGAAGATGAGAGTCTCAGTAGTATGAGGAGAGCAAGACCTAAGGCAGTGTGGTAAGAGCATACTTGACAGATTATAAGGGACTTGGGACAGAGAGAGTGACAAAGGGCACGTGGAAAAAGGAATGAGGGAGTGAAAGAGGCGGTTGAGGAATTTGATATCCAGTCTGGAACTCCACTGTCAGTTGGAGGATGTGGAGCTGTTGCAGAAATAAGATGAAAATGGTGAGAGGTGAGAAAAAAACAAAAAAGGCACACCAGCAGGTTTGGGAATGAGGATGAAGAATCTAATTTTTTAAATTTTGTCTGACAAATTTTCTTAAATCTATTTTTTACTATATTGCATGTCAATAAGCTTTTAAATCACATTTACCACACTTTATAATTACTGTATACAAATGTCTATAAATCCCATTTCCAGGGTTGGAAGAAAGATATTCCTTGAACTGAGTTTCATACGTGTTCAAGAACCAATCATTCTGCAACATCTGACCTATGCTTTAGCAACCAAATCTGATAATTTGCCAGTAGTTGAATCACGATCATGACGTTGAAATCTATTTAGAAACTGACATGCCTTAATGGTGTACTGTGAATGTAGCCTAAATCACAAGGCTACTGTCATAATCATGTAAATAAATGGACAAGTTTTTAACATTAAAATGGCAGAAAAGAACAAGCAACAATTCAACAAACATTACTAAATGTCTTCTAAACTGTACTCTTCCCAGTAAGAATTTGATAGTGTTCTGATAAACAAGCATACACAAACAGAAGGGCTCAGTGGATATGGAGACACAAGCTGTGTTTTCTTCTGGATCCGTTTAGTTTGCCTCTTTACCGAGGAGCTGACGCATTTACCAATCTCCCTATACTCGGAGGATGTGAGGAAGCAGAACTGAACCACTAGAGAAAGTAGGAAGACACAGAATCGGGCAGGATGTCCTTTGAGCACTGCTTTGTGAAATCAAGGCTTTTCTAGCATCTAGTGGGCTGAGCAGGCCAAGGGCACTTAGCAGAGGACACAGGTCTGTACAGAAATCAGAGAGGATGCACACAGCTTCACTTAGCCCCTCAGAGGCTTGGTTACTCTAATCTGTTCTCTGCAACAAAATGGAATAACTCCTGTGGAATCTAAACACACATTTTCCCCTGCACTACACCCACTCCCCAGCTTCATTCTATCCAGGGCTGACACAAAGAGATTTATCATAACTTCATGTAAGCCAAGAAGAAGCCACTGCAGCCTCCATGGGAAATAGGAAGTTCAGCTGGAAATGCATTGAATCCTTTCTTCTAAGCATGCGTGTTTTATGCCACAACTTTCCCACACACCAACTGATACTACTGATTGGTCTTATATCATTCTCTGTCATGAAGCCATGGTGTGTGTTTATGTGTTTGTAACAAAGCGTTTATATTCTGCCATCTGCATAAAAACTGCTGGAGGACATTTCAATAGGAATTCCCATGGCTCATTCAGCTGCAAGTTGAACTTGAAAATCTAAGCTATAAAACAGCATTCCTTCATACATCTTTTAAACTTTGAGAAAGTGACAATAAAATGTTAGCAGTATTTTGTGGACTATGCATCCTAAAAGACATTTGAAATAGTACTTGTGTAATTGTGATGTGTTCTCTTTCCTTCTTGTAGGTAGCATTTTGCTGAGATGAAAACTTTTGGAGGTATCAATTTGAGAATTCCTGATTGATCCTAAGAAATTTCATTCTTTTTATTATAGGTGAAATAATCTTTCAAAGATGTATGGATAAGCTGGACACATGGTGTCTTTGAAATTCTCTTATAACCAATATTCTAATTCTCTGATTGAAATAAGATAAATATGCCATTTATCCTCCACATCTAATATAGTTGTCTAGAATGTTAAAAAAACTTAGGATACTATAAAATTCAGAGAAGAAATAGCATGTTTTCAACCTACTTAGGCCAGTTTTTCTAAAGCTGATGTGGTGGAAAGATGCACGGTGTTATCAAAACTATTCAAGATTATTTTGGGAAATTTGGAGGAAAATCGTCTATAATTTTGTCACCCTCGTATAACAAATAATATCCTTGCATTCTATCTTCTAGGCATTTGTGTGTATTTATGCACCTGCAGTTATATAATATGGTATATACTTTTTAACTTCATATATGACATGTCTTTTTCATTTGACTACCTATTTTTTATGAATTTTTTTTTTTTTGAGACAGAGTCTCCAGCTGTTGCCCTGGGTGGAGTGCTATGGCATCATAGCTCATAGCAACCTCTAATTCTTGGGCTCAAGCAATCCTCTTGCCTCATTTTTTCTATTTTTAGTAGAGACAGGGTCTCATTCTTGCTCAGGCTGGTCTTGAACTCGTGAGCTCAAGCAATCTGCCTTCCTCGGCCTTCCAGAATGCTAAGATTACAGGAGTGAGCCACCATGCCCAGCCAATAAAATTAATTGTTAATAACTGTGTAACATTCCATTGGCCATTCACTTACTTGAAGGTTATATTTTTTTTATCATAAATAATGGAATGATAGGTATTGTCTTATATATAGACTTTTAAAAGTTATTTTGATTATTTCTTTAAGATGAAATTCCACATATTGATTAATTGGTTTAAATAACAAGTAAATTTTATTCCTTGAAGTACATTGTAAAACTGTTTTCAGAAAGAATGGTTTCATTTTATAAGGGTGACTGCAAGGCACACAGGTACACTATAATTTAATATTTTGGTATATTAATAAGTGAAAAAATACCACATTTTATTTTACTTTATCATTTCTTTGATAATATTTAGGTTTAGATAACAATACATTGTTCTATATCTTGTCCACTGTAATTCATATTGGCTGAATTTTTTTCTTCTATACTGATAATTTATAAATAAGAATCTTAATTAGAATTAAAATATAATAAATATAATTAAGATATAAAATATAATAAAGATAATTAAGATATATAAAATTAGATATCTTTAAGAATGACTCTGTTTAAATGGTTTATTATGTAATTTTTACATTATTGAATACTGAAGTTTGAAACTCGTATATAACAAAATACGTTCTTTTTAAAAATCTATTCTATGTTGTTTGCAAGTGTAAAAATTAGACTTATTTTTCACATATTTTATACATAAACATCCTATTTATTAATTTATCAACTTAAATTTATAATTACTGTATAATTACAATTTTGTGCATGAAGTTTGTGTGCAATTTAAAATAGACAACTATTTATCAGCTGTTATTTTATTTGGTATACTTTTGCCTCAGAGTTTATTCTTTCTAAGTTTTTAATTTCAGTTAAACCAAATTATTTAGATTCAGCTTATTATATCAATATCACTTTATACATTGGTTTGTTATGTTCCCTTTTGAGAGTATTTAAAATTCTAATCTATGTGATGTGTTTCAATGACCAAGGCATACTTTTTTTTTTTTTTTTGAGACAGACTCTTATTTTGTTGCCCTTGGTAGAGTGCTGTGGGGATCACAGCAACCTCGAACTCTTGGGCTCAAGAGATCCTGCTGCCTCAGCCTCCAAAGTAGCTGAGACTATCTGTGCCCACCACAATGCTTAGCTATCTTTTTTGCTTTTATTTTAGAGACAGGGTCTTGCTCTACCTCAGGCTGGTCTCGAACTCCTGAGCTCAAATGATCCACCTGCCTTGGCCTCTCAGATTGCTAGGATTACTAGGGTCACTAGAATTACTAGGATTACTAGTAGCTAGGTCCGAGCTACTGTGCCAGCCTCAAGGCATGGCTTTTTGTACTAGAAACACCTCCATTTAGTTATTATTGATTTTAAATGGTTTTAGTGCCCGGTAGAACTGGTAAATCTCATTATTTATTTGTAAACAAACTTTCTAATTATTTTTAGTAGGAGAAAACCTTCTCCTTTGCTCCTTCTCCAAACCCCCCTACTCGTAATTCACCTGAATCCTACTTGGAGCTGAGGGGTTAAATAAAAACCTTGCCACAAAGCTCCTGGCAAGACTTTTACTCAAACTCAGTCTTGCCTATTCCTCCTCTGCCCAGGCCTGAGTTGCTGAGATATGTTTGAACTCCTCATCCCTGTTGCCCTCAGATAAGGTCAAGATAATTTCCATCAAGTTTTACATTCCTGTGTCACCGTGAGAGGGACGAGCTCCTAGAATATTCTTATCATAGATCTCTAATCCTGGAAGGCTTTGCACATCTAATTTGATTAATTCTCCAAACTTTCTCCACTCCATTTCTCTGTGCGCAGTGAGAAACAGTCTGTCATCATTGCCCTCTTTTTTTTTTTTTTTTTAATAGAATCTCACTCTGTTGCCCAGGTCTAGAGTGGTCTTGGCATCAGTCTAGAACCCAGCAACCTCAGACACGTCAGTTCAAGGGATCCTCCTGCCTCAGCCTCCTGAGTAGAGGGGTCTATAGGTGCCTCCCTCAACACCTGGCTAATTTTCCCACTTCTAATAGAGACGGGGTCTTGCTCTTGCTCAGATTGGTCTCGAATTCTTGAGTTCAAGTGATCCTCCCTCCTTGGCCTTCCAGGGTGCTAGGATTACAGGGGTTAGTCACCTGTAATCCTCTAGAATATGAGGAAGCTCTCTTATGATCATGCCTATTTTCAGGAAGAAATAAGATCTATTGAGAAATCATCTGCTGAGTAAGAAACGCCGAGGGGACTTTTGGCAAGAGAGACGAATGTGAGGTAGTTACCTTTGAGTGGAAGGGGACATTCAATTTACCCTTTTACTCTATTTAAAATCTAATTTCCCATGAGAGAACAGCTTCCTGGGTAGCAGTACCAAATCAGAGCTGTTCTTTTTCTCCCACGTCCTATGACCTACAGGGCCAGGAGGTGTGTGCTTTTCATAGACGCGTTTCATACCATTATCTTTCAAATACTCTTGAAAAACCTGAGCTCTGAGTTTGAGGCCAGCCTGAGCAAGAATGAGACCCTTTCTCTACTAAAAATATTATGGAAAAAATAGTTGGGCACAGTGGTGTGCGCCTATAGTCCCAGCTACTTGGGAGGCTGAGACCATAGGATCCCTTTAGCCCAGGAGTTTGAGATTTCAGTGAGTTGGGATTATGCCATGCCACTGCACTCTAGCCTGGGACATAGAGGGAGACTGTCTCAAAAAACAAACACAAAACCAAAAAACACCTGAACTGCTTTGTGGCACACATACTACATTCTCTCCACTCTTTCTGTTATCAGTATGTGTGGCCTGCCCTGTGCCAAACCGTCATCCACTAAAGATTTAGCATCTGGCTCATGCTCTTTCCACCACAACTTGTTATTCTTGGTGATTTCAACATTCAGGGAATCCTGCCTCTCAGTCCTTTGACTATTTTGGAAGGTCACTGTTGGATAAAGGGGCCAAGTATGGCCACTGAATGACATTTTCCCCTCCCCAGTGGAAAGTAATACTGGTCACTGTGGGGGATCCCCAACTGAGGACTTTCACCCCAGGACATGATAACTTTCCCTAAATAACATTCTCCTCCTTCATCTGGCCTCTAGGCTATAGGACTGCACAATAAGTTGGGCTGTTATCTCAGTTATCACAGGGTTAATTTACATGGGTAAAAGCATTTTGTGATTTTGCAGATGAAAGATTTTGAAAAGCATTTAATACTATTATATGTTGTTTGGTGATCCTTTATATAAAAGCTTAATTAGTGACTTTGAGAAGGAAATGAGAAGTAATCACGAACATTATGTTTTTGAAGACCTAGTATTTTGTTGTAAAAATGCCTCCAGCATAAGGTTCACTTCATTAGGTTCCTACATTATTCAGTTTTTAGAACAATGCATTTACTGAAAACATAACATGCTGCTGTGACCTGCAAGTCTAAATGATGCCACTCTAACGCTTTAAAAGAATGTTTCAATGCACAGAACAGAAAGTCTCAAACCCAGGAAAACATATGACCTCCCTGTAAAATAGTGACATTCAGTATCTTTTAATTTCAATCAAAGTTTAGACTTTCAGAAGAGTAAAATGAAATATACTTTATAGAAGTATTCTAAAATGTTTTAAAAAAAAAATTTGATCTAGAAAATGAGTACCTAGAATGTTATTTCACAAAGCACTTATTCCTGCCTTCTCTCCAGTGAATAACTTTGCTTGACTTTCCTTTGTTTTCATTTTGGGTTATGCATTAGCCCAGGGAAAAATGGAGAGATGTCAAGAACAAAAAATAATTCTACTTATTTTTTCCTCATATCTCAACATCTTTACAGCATCCCCAATAGCATTTTTTGCAAGTTGGGAAGATTTGAAATTGCACATTGCTTTTGTAGTGAGTAAATTCTACGTATTCCAAGGGGCAATTTGAGGTCAGTTCCCTAGCTATTGACATATGACTATACTGGGTCTTATCATGAGTTGTGGTCATTATTCACTCAGCTGAGTTCCTATTATATACCAAGCCAGGGTCTACATGCTTGGGAGAGAATGGTGAACACAATGGAACAAAATAGAGTTAATAGTCTAGGAGGAGGAGAATGGGCAATAAAGAATAAACATAATGATCAGGTAAACTATATGATATCTTAGAAAATTTAAAGCACCCTGGAGAAAAAGCAGAGTAGCACAGGAGGAGTAGGGTACTGTGGGAGAGAGACACATCACAATCATAAACAGGGAAAGCAGGGCAGGCTTTATTCAAGAGGTGACCTGGGATCAGAGATTTGAATGAAGTGGGGGAGTCAGTGTGGCCTGTGTGTTCATGGAACAGCAAGGGGCAAGGGAGTGTTACTAGAGCCAGATTAGCAGGGAGATAAGGCAGGAGAAAAGAAAAGAGGAACCGATTCATATGGCACCTTGAAGGCCCCAGTAAAGAATTTGCCTTTTACGTTGGGTAAAATGAGTAACTGGCTTGGGCTCTCCTCTGGGGGAAATGAAGAGTCACTGGAAGAATTAGAGCACAGGAGTGATCAGATCTGACATTTACTTTAAAAGGTCATTCTGGCTACTGGGTTGAGAGTAGACCCAGAGTGCCAAAGGTGGATGTTGAAAGACCAGTTAGGATGTGAGAGGTGGAGGAAGATCAGGGTGGCAGCAGCATCTATGTCTCACTGTGAGAAGTAGTCAGATACTGTATGTATTCTGATGGTACAGCCAAGACGTTTTCCTAATAGACTGCATGTAGGTTTGAAGGAAACAGAGAAGTCAAGGATGACTTCAAGGTTTTTGTGGTGAGCATTTGGAAGGCGACAGATGTCATCGATTGAAATGGTGAAGGAGAATTTTTGGCCAAGAATTTTCTTCCAAGATCAGATATAGATCTTTAGACAGGTTAAATTTGGGATATTTATTAGACAGTCAACTGAAGGCACTGGGAGAAAATGAATCTGAAATTCAGTAAAGAGATTTGGAATGGAGATATATAACTTTGGGAAGCATTAGCATATAAATGATGCTTAAGACCTCAAGGCCAGTCTATTTTTTTTAGATCTCTGAGTATTCTCCAAACGTCTTTCCAAAACGGATGTATTAGTTTGCATTCCCACCAGCAATGTAGAAGAAGAAGTATCCAATGTATACACCCCTAATATGAAGCAAATTTATATCTTTCAAGCGAAGGCTACAACCCATTTATTGCACAATGAGAGAGAGAGAAATTTTTACTTTTCAGTTTTATTATTTAAAAAATACATTTTGTAAGGCTATAGCTGCCATAGGTAGTGATTCCTTTGATGGATTTGAGAAAAGGCAATTGAAAACTCTCTGGAAAGGATTCACCATTCTAGATGTCATTAAGAATGTTCATGATTAATGGGAGGAGGTCAACGTATCAACATTAACAATAATTTAGAAGAAGTGGATTGCAGTCTTTATGGATAACTTGGAGGACTTTAAGATTTCAGTGAAGAAATCACTGCACATGTGTTGAAAATAGCAAGAGAACTAGATTTAAAAGTGGAGCTTTAAGATGTGACTGAACTGTTGCAATGTCATTATGAAATTTTACTGGAGTTTTGTTTTTTTTGTTTTTTGTAATTTTTGGCTGGGGCCAGGTTTGAACCCGCCCTCTCTGGCATATGGGGCTGGTGCCCTCCTCCTTTGAGCCATAGGCTCAATTACCACCCCATTATGAAATTTTAACAGATGAGAGGTTACTTTTTATGGATGAGCAAGGAAAGTGGTTTCTTGAAACCATTCCTGATAAAGATGCTGTGAACATTGTTAAAATGGCAACAAAGGATTTAGAATATTACATCCACTTATTATAGTTGATGAAGCAGCTGCAGGATTTGAGAGGATTAACTCTAATTTTGAAAGAAGTTCTACTGTGGGCAAAATGCTATCAAACGACATCACATACTAAAGAAAATCTCTTATGAGAGGGAGAGTTCAAGAAATTATGAAGCTGATTCAACAGCAACCACCACCCGGATCGGTCAGCCAACAATGGAGTCAAGATCCTCTGTTGGCAAAAAGATTGCAGCTTGTTGAGGGCTCAGGTGGTTGTTAGCATTTTTACCAATAAAGTATTTTTAGATTAAAGAACATACAGTGTTTTTCTTCACAGACCATAGTATAGTGTAGACACAATTTTTATATGCACTGGGAAACCAATAACTAGTTGGGAGTGGGGCTTGACTCTTCAATTCCTGGGACTAAGCACAGATGAGCATTACTTTTGCCTAGGCGTCTTATCTGGCTCAAGGATGGGGACAGCATACCATCAGAAGAAACAAGATTTTGGAAAGACTTCAGGAGAAAAACACCTTCACTGTTTATCCGCAGTATTCAGTTTGAGAGGATGCCGGATCTGAAGCGGCTAGTCCTTCTACTGTCTTAGTAGTAGAGCTTGTCTGAGGAAGAAGATGACATGGAAGGAGGCAGAGGTGAGAGGACAGAAGGTGACCAGGACCTGCCCAGGTCCAGCAGGACCTGCAGAAATATCCAGTTACACTAGGCAACTCCTCAGGACTTTTGCACCAGGAATTCTGCCATGCACAGCTGAAAGAGTCCTGACAAGATACTCAGCAACCTTCTAATCATCGTGGTGGCTTTCCTTGCATCTCCCGGTTGGAAAAGCAGAACGTCTTAGTTAAGAAATATAAGCATTCTGGTTGCTTAAACAATGATATCTTTTTTTTTTTTTTTTTTTTTTTTTTTGCAATTTGGCCAGGCCCGGGTTTGAACCTGCCACCCTCGGTATATGGGGCTTGCGCCCTACTCGCTGAGCCACAGGCGCTGCCCAAAATGATATCTTTATTGTGAATGCATGCATTGCTATTCTTCTGTAGCTAGTGTGAGATTCATACTCACATTTAACCATCTGAACATTTTTGTCTTCTGGATCTGCAAGGCTGTGGTCCAGAACTTGGACTGCAGAAACCTGGCCAGAAGCGTCTTTCCCTTGTGACAGTGCCTCCCAGCCTATATCCACAAAATGTGCAATTACATACACACACGTGGCCGCATACACACACGTGCGCGCGTCTGCTTGTGTTTGTGTATGTAGTTGGCTTTGACTTATGCAGGTGCACTTGACTCATTACTTTAAACTAAGCTTTGCAACATAATCCTTGCCTATATTTGTGTGAAAGTTTTGAGAGCATTATTGTTAAAGCCTGTTAAAATTTGGTGCTTTTGCCTCTCTGGCGGGGCTCTGGCAGTTGCCTCCTTGGTAGCTCAGGTGAGTACAGCCTCTGTGACTCAGGCCTCCTCTCCGTCCTCTGGACCACTGTGAGGGGCTTTCTGACCATCAAAGAGCTCTTCTGCATGTGGTTCCTTTTTACATATTGCAGGAAAAGGACACAGGACAGCTCCAAGCCTTCCAGGCTCAAGGCTGTGTGTTTTCTTTTACGTTCAGGGAATCTGCTTCATGCTTTCTTCTTCTGTGTGGGCAATGAACAGCCATGTTGGGAAAAAGACCCTGCATAAGTCGAATCTGCCTGACAACAAAACATCTCTAGGAAAGATAAAACGATTTAACCCAGTCTTTCAAATGATTGTCTTTATGATGCCAAGGATCCATGTGTGTTATTTGCAATTCTGGGGGAGGATGAGTGGATTTATTTCCCTTTTAACATGGCAGACACTTAAAAACTTGTCCCATAAGCACAGAAGTGAGATGGTCAGACTTTTTCAGACTTTTTCATTTCTCTTCTGGCTCCAAAAGGCCTTGTGGGTGGCTTTTTCTCCATTATTTAAATTCTTTCCTTGACTCCAACTGAGCCCAGAAACTGTCAAGCTGAAATACTACGAGCATGACTGGTCTTACATTTTCCTACAATTTTTAACAGAAAGCTTCAGAAGTTAAAGATTTGTAACTATCTCCCAACCTAGAAAGTTCAAATATAGTGTTAAGATTTGAATTTTCATTGTTGATGTTGTTATGGGTCTCAAATCAAAACTCTTTTGGCTGATTAAATTTTTATCATCAGCACTTACACCATTTTAAAAGCACTTACGTAAGAACTGCAGTGGTCAGATACCGCACTGTGCCACTCCTCAGAGATGGATAATTCAGTGTCACTGCTCTCAAAGACCCCACAGCACTGAGGGCAGACAAAAATTAATTACATGTGTGACCGAATGAAATATGTTTAAAAGAGGTAAAGACCAAGGGTGTGGGAGCTCAGAGAAAGAGGTGCGATTCTGCCTGGGAAAATCAAGGAAGGAATCTTCCAAGTAGTGTTTTTGTGTTAAGCCTTAAATGATTTCAGAGAATAAGGAGAGTGAGGAATACCGAAAATCCAGAGCATGATGTGAACAAGGCTTGGGGTCATGAAAAACAGATTTTAGGTGTGAGGTTGAGAGGGCAATGTATCCAAGATGATCCTAAAGTTCAAGCAAGGACAGCTTAGAATATACCCTCTCCTCGATTTAGGTATATCTGAGTATTGGGAGATGTGTAGCCTGAAGCAAGAGGAGACATCTCCAAACTTTGCTTTCCTGGAGCTCTCATCTCCCGTTCTCTCCTCACAACCAACTGCACATATGCACCTACCCGTACGCAGGTAGACTCCTGTGTCCCTGTGCATACTGCCGACTCCCTAGTCACTGATGCTTTCAAGTTTCACACATTCTGTTCTTCATGCCTGGAATGCCTCATTCCTCTGCTCTTTTCACATGGATGACACAATTTTCTCACTCTTTCAAATTAAGCTCAGGGGCTCAGCGCCTGTGGCTCAACGGGCTAAGGCGCCAGCCACGTACACTTGAGTTGGCGGGTTCGAATCCAGCCTGGGCCCGCCAAACAACAATGACGGCTGCAACCAAAAAATGACCAGGCGTTGTGGCGGGCTCCTGTGGTCCCAGCTACTTGGGAGGCGGAGGCAGGAGACTCACTTGAGCCCAGGAATTGGAGGTTGCTGTGAGCTGTGATGCCACAGCACTCTCTCCAGGGTGACAGTTTGAGGCTCTGTCTCAAAAAAAAAAAAACATTAAGCTCAGGATTATCGCTCTTGGGGGTAATCAGCAGAATTATATTCCTTACCCTCTACATTCCTATGAATCTATTTATATTCTCATTCTTCTGGATGCAAGTGAGAGGAACCCAATTCACGCATATAGTCCTGAAAGGGAAATTCTTGGCTTTTATTACTAGCATAAGGAGATGATGGAGATCATTTTAAGGTTTAAATATCAGAGTCTGGGGATTGATAGACTTTTCTTCTCTCTTTACCTTCTGGCTCTGCTTACCCGGGATTTAATCTCAGCAAGATCTTTGAGAGGGGAGGAAAATTGGCCCCTGTCTATACTTAGTCTTTGTTGTTGTTCCAAGTCAGAATCCTCATGTAGACATGATAGATAACATGGAAGGTCTTGCCCGTCCCTGGTAGACTTACATGACCAAACTTGAATCATCTCTGTGATCAGGGGAACAGATTTGCTTGCTTGCTTAGCTCTACTCAAACCACATGGAATACATTTTCCCATAGAAAAGAGGGCTTCCATTATCAGGAGAAAGTGGGAAAGGCACACAGGGTAAGTAATAATAAACAGACAAAAAACACCCATAGTATCATTCTGTTCTTAAAACACTTGTCACATGAACTGAATGGCAACTCTGACAGAAACCCTTGACAGCAGTGATGGGGACCAAACCAGCCCTGCAGCCTGGTGCCAGCATGTGTGGGAGCAGGGACTCAGGAGATCATGGCTGCATGAGTGAGCTAGTCCATGAAAAAGGGAGCGAACGAATAAACATGCCAGTGACCCGAAAGGGCCAGGTAATGTCATTTCCATTTTATGCTTTTATTCCATCAACTCTAGTCTGGCCTCCCTTAATAGCCTTTGAGTTAATCTCCCTATCATAATCTCTGCCTCCTCTAATCCATTCTTTACACAGCAGACAAATCAATATGAAAAAAAATGCAAATATGATCATTTTATTTCTCTGCTTAAAGCCCCTTCTTGCAATTGGGATATTGAACAAATGGTTTTGCAGGACTTGCAATCTGGCTTTTGCCTGCTTCTCCGGCCTCATCTCATGCTGCTCTCACCACGTGCCTCCCCCCAGATTGTGTGCACAGGTGCACTCCACTTACGTTTCCTTAAAAACATCTAGTTCTCTCTCTGTAGTCTTTGTTGCATCCCCAAGAGGTGCTCTTCCTTTCTCCTTTCTCTTCACCTGGACAATTTCTAGTCATGCTTCAGAGTTCAGTAAACATATCATCTCATAAATGAGAATTTTACAGCCTTCTAACCACTGTCCCTCCTATTCATTACCACAGGACTTCCCACCCCCATAGAGACACCTATTGTACATACTCAGCCATAACTGCTTATTTCCTTGTCTGTGTCACCTGCTAGCTAGACTATGTGCCATGAGGATGTGCGATCTATCTGTTTTATTCACTTTCATAGCCCTACTTCTTAGATAGCACTTGGCGCTAAAGAATGAATGAGTGAGTGAAGTAATGAATGGATATATTTATGGATTCTCAATAGTGTGCTAGATATTTAGGGCTCCCCATCTGCATACAGAACAGCTGAGGTTTGGAGCGGGTGTGAGCATCCAAGGCTGGCCTTGGACCCGGTCCTGACCCCAGATAAAGGCTCTTCATTCACCACCTGTGCTGGTGCTCAGTTGGAATCCATTTGTGTAGAGTGGCATGTGGTGAGCCTGTCTGGGACTGGGTAAGAAATGGTATTTAGGCCAAGAGACATGGTCCAAATAATTATTTTCCTATTCATCTGGAGAGAGGATCTGTTGATGGTGTTTGGCTTTGGAAAACACTTTGGGACTAATATTCCATTCCCATCCATGCAATGAAACATGCGCATAGAATACACTTTCGTGAATCATGGAAGCAGCCTTCAGAGTTGACAGGTTGATTTGCTGGTGGTTTTTCATGGTCAGGCTTAGATTTCAGGAGCTAATGCTCCAGTCATTCTTAACCAGTACTTAAGCCCCCCTCATTTTACTCTCAGCCTGACTGGGAAGTATTTGTGTGATTGTTCTTAGGGAAGGAAGTCCTTCTTCCGCTCTGAGGAAAATCAATGTTTGCTGACCTAAAGCTCCCATGGAAATCTTATACTCTTTGACAGAGTTTTTTTTTTACTGCATAATTTAATTCTGCCCAATGAGACAAAGGAAGAAGCCCTACAAGGAGCTTCCTTTCCAAATAAATAGATAGAGCTTTAAAAGATAAACAATTCAGCACCCTCCTCATGTGCCCAAGAGGGATATCAATAAAAATACACAAACCTGGAGTTTTAGAGGCTCTCCTGTGATGCTGAGACTATAAAAAAGGAGGGGGGGTGTCAAAGCTCTGAATGCGGTTGACCAAGAAGATTAGAAAGAATTTCAATCTTTGGTAGCTCAGTTAAACCTCAGAACAAAAGCTGTCTGCAGTCTGGTTCTATAAGCTAATTAATTTAATGTCTTCTTATTGCTCAGAGATACTCTAAATCAGGTTTTCTATTATCTATAGCAAAAGTATTCCTAATGTATACATATGAAGCCGATTAGGTTACAGTTGTTGTACTAAAGCCAAAACAAACAAAATGAAATGTGCTGATTGGAAAATAATCAATGATCATATCATACCCTTCTTGATTTACTCATCTGTCAAATGGTAAACATACAATTTATCTTGGAAAATGTCAGTAATGAAAGGTAGTGTTGACTTTTCAGACACAAGAGGTGGCACTTTAAGACTCTGTATATAAAGTATGCTTGCATGCATGTAGTATAGTTCTGGATATAAGCATATGTGTATCTCTGTTTCATGTAGACTCTACTTGAAATTGATATTTCTGGACAGTATGTCATATAAGAAAAAGAGAAAGAAAAACATTGGTGCCATACCTGGGATTGTATCCCAGATATTTGCTTACCAAATTATAAGGCTGTGCTCTTTTTTGAGTCTCATAAGCTTACTTGTGACATAGAAATGATAATGCCGGTCTTTAGGGGGTTGAGAGATCAAATCAGTTAAAATAAAGGATGCAAAATTTTGACTTGATAGGAAGAATAATTTCAAGAGATCTATTACACAACATGGTGACCATAGTAAGTAACAGTGTATTGTATTCTTGAAAATTGCTAAGAGAGTAAATTTTAAGTGTTCTGATCACAAAAATGTGTGGGTGGTAACACACACATCAATACACCTGCTCTGGCCATTCCACGTGGTGTACTCATTCCAAAGATTGTGTTTTAAAACATGACTTTGAAGAGACCAAGGGTCTCTCGTCTGAACCCTCTCTGAAGGTTCACTTAAAAATGAACTCAACAAAAGGCACATACATGGGGAAAAGGCATACAAATTTATTTAATGTGTATATGTGGGAAACTTCAGAATGAAGACTCAAGCCCTTAGGGGAGTACAGAAGCTTTTGTACCACCTTGAGCTTATGGAAAGAATGGGAGTTGGATCTTGGGAAAGGGGATGAAGAGCAATTCTGTTGGAGGGTCTATAAAGGGTTATGAGGCAGCACTCAATGGGCTTGAACATATGGTTATTTGGAGTGGGGGAAATCCAGTTCTCTAAACCCAGCTGGCCTGGTTCAATTACTCGGCAGAACTAGAAAGTTCCAAGGAGGCACAGATAAATCAAAAGTGAAAGTGCTATAGAAACTGAGAATAAAACCAAGCCACACAGGCAGTGCAAATAGAGAGCAAAAGTGACTTCGCACAGGCTTTAGTATAGCTGTAAACTCTCCACGTTTTTTTATGTCTGCTAAATATTATTTCATGATATGCATATACTACAGTTTATCATTGATAAACCAAACAAAAGCATACACTGGGGAAAAGATCCCCATGTAATAAACGGAGCCTGAGTAGAAGTAGAAGACTGAAACTAGACCTGCCTCTCTCACCATTTACAAGAAATGACTCTCACTGGATAAAAGATTTAAATTTAAGTCACAAAATGATTAAAATTATAGTGGAAAGTGTGGGAAAACCTCCTAACAATATAGGCCTAGGAAAAGATTTTGTGTCAGCTACATCTTGATTTTAAAGATGTGAAAATATGAAAAAATGTTATCTTAGAAGTAATGATGTATGGTAGATAAATAACATTTGTGATTGGTGCTGAGGAGAAAAATTAGGGAAATTTTAGACAGGGTGTCCAGGGAGAACTTCAGTGATAGACTTGAGAGAAAAGAGTGGAAGGCAGCGAGGCTTGTGAGGAGAGCATTCCAGAGGGGGTGGACAGGCCATGCGAAGGCTCTGAGGAAGGGCCTGTTGGGCCTACATGGGGGCAAGTAGGAGGCTGGTGTATCTGAAGTGCAGCAAAGGGAAGGGCAGAGAAACAGAAACTACCATGGGGGTCAGCTTTAGTGTAGAACTGTTGTCTGTTTTATGGATTTTGGTTTCGCTCTGGGTGAGAGGGGAAAGCCCTGAGGGTTCTCAGCAGAAAAGGAAAGCAAACTGACTCACGTCTTCACACGCTGGATCCCGGGTCCTCTGGCTGTGTGGGAACAGAAGGAGGAGGACAAGAGTGGAAGCAGAGAGGCCAATTAGGAGGTGACTGCAGATCTGGAGAGAGGGTGGTGACAGAGACCAGAGTGGGGACAGTGGACGTGGTAAAATGTGGTCAGGATATGGGAACACATTGCAGGTAGCGCTGAAAGAAATTTCTCATAGATTGAAAATGGAAAATGAGAGACAGAAAGCAGTCAAGGATGACTCCAAGGTCATTATTTTAATTATATGTCTCTGTTTTCCTCAAATTAAGTCCTGCCCACCACCTTCCCAATCCTCTAGAACCTTCTGTACTTCTCTGGATCACAGATCACAGAGGCTGTCTATGTCTCAATTTTCTTACTGTAAGACAGGAATACATTAATAATGCTGACCTCATGGGAGTTTGTGATGATTAAAAGAGATAATATATGTGAAATAGGAATTATATGCTAGATGCTTCTCAATGCATGCTTCAAATGTTGCTCCGATAAATGCTAGCTAGTATTTCTGTTATTTTGTGTTATTATTTCTACATACAAAATTGTTGGGCACATATGGGGGAGGTGAGCTCTCAGCCATCGGCTCCTGCTAGGGCCTCTGCCTACCTGCTTCCTACCAACCACACTTGGTGAAGGAGGACAAGTCAGATTGGTCAGAAGCCCAGACTAACCCTGGGTCAGGACTGGTCTCTCTGCTATATGGGCAGGGGCCTACATTTCCCTCATTCTTGTTCTTTATATCCCTAGAAAGACAATAACGTGAGTTATAACAGAAAGAATACTTAAACAAGTTAAAAAAACATTAATAACAATTTTGCAATATATACAGACATGTGTCTGTTTATATTTTCAATAATAATTAAAGTTTTCTGCATAGAAGTACTATATATTTCTGAAGAATTGTTTCTATGTATTTCATATTTTCTGTTGCTTTGTTAACTTTAATTCTTTAATTGTTAATGGTATACAATGGATATTTGTATATTGAACTTTAATCCAAAATAAAGTGCTTTGTAAGGAAAAAAAATTGGGTTCTTCATCTTAGAGAGAAAAAGCATCTGGGGTTCAGATGAGTTTAGCTGGATTTGCTTCTTAAGTGGGAAGGCCTTGGAGTCAGACAGGCATCAGGGAAGCTTACCTGAGTGGTGGGCACAGTCATTTCCAAAAAATGACTTGGAAACCACAGGGCTCTGCCGCTGGGAAGCCACTGCAGTGGGCCACCAGCTGTGTGGTGGCAGGAAGTCCTGACAGGACACCCTGGGTTGCTTGCTGCTGAAAGGAGCTGGTCCTGGCTAGCAGTCATGCTGGGGAAGCTCAGAAGAAGCTGAGTGTGGTAGGTACAGGAGACATGGGAGCGTCTGGCTTGTTCATAGTGGCTAATCACTGTTAATAAGGCTCCACATCCAGTGTGCTGAGGGGTTTACTTGGACAAATACAACACTCTCTCTGAAAGAGCTTCCCATCTGAGAAGAGAGGTAAGGCTTATCTTTGCCCAGGTCCCTAGTGAGTGTTTCTTTGATCTCCGTCTCATGGGGTCATGGTGGCTCCAGGTACATTCAGCAGAAGCCCTGTCCTGGTGAGGTAAGCTCTGGGACCCGGGTTCGAGCTGGTGGGGCGAAGCCCACATGGCTTGAATTGGCCCCTGACTGGAGTGAGTGTAAGTGATCACCTCTCTGATGAGGGTAGTCTCGGGTGAAATTGTCCATAGACCTGCCTGACTCACAGGGTTTTCTCTACTTGCAGACCACTCTATAGCCGCCACAAGTGAACTTAGCCGCAGCTCTTTGACTGCTCAGGTTGATACAGCTCTATGTCTCCGGGAATCCTCTTCCCTTCTCTGCACCTGTTTCCTTAATGTAACACAGGATGGAGGAGGGTGTGGAATTCATAAGTACTCAGATGTCTTCCTGCCTTGACATCTTGAGACTTAGAGTCATCTTCCCTATCTTTATGCCTCTAGGGGTACAGATGTCTAATTATTTTCCAGGCTGTGACTAAAATGGACCAGAAAGAGATGCCACACTTTCCCTTAGTGGCTCATTCTAGATTTTCATTTACCTCCCTGCTCTGAGAAAATGAAGTAGCTCTTCCTCACGTTTAATTAAGATCTCTCTTGTTGTAGGCCATTTCCTCCTGAGTAGATTTCATGAATGTAGAGAACAATAACTAAATGCCTTTTTCATATAGAGCATTTAAATGCTCACATATACAAGTTAATTTTCTTTTACAACCCTATATTTAGCCCCATTTGGGCCTCATTTCCATGCATTTGCATGTTGATATTCATATTTATGTAGATATATTCCTGGATTCAATGGAAAAGAATACCCTACGCAGAAGGTTGAAAATGACAATTTATTCACAGAGCTTGATCCTAAGATTCATGAGAAGTTCATTGGGCAGGATTGCCAAATTAAATACCAAACTGCTTTTCCCCTACTGTTTAAAAATAGTGATGGATTATATTTACTCATTTGCCTCCTGCCAAAGGGAGAGCAGAGGTAAGAGCTGTGCGTGGATGATGTGCCCTGGCAAAACAGCCCTGATGAATGACATGAGGTCTCTAAGATGCATCAGGCCATAGGAGGAAATGGGCCACCTGGGTGCCAGAAATGTCAGTCCCCTGCCGTGTGTATTGTCCTTCGCAGCCACTACTGTTCTTGTCTAATGTACAGCTTCCCTGTCTCAAGCTTAGACAGAAGGAAGGAGCTAGCAAGTTCTGATATTGGGATATCCACGGCTCTGATGATACCCAGGATTTATAATCCCAAACTAATATTTGGGAAGCTAATATTTATTTGTCCAGTGCTAAAGGAGTACTTGTTCTTCACATGTTGTCTTGCTAACTTTCAAAATTGACCCTATTAAACAGATACAATTTCAATTTTCAAACAAAGCTACTGAGTCTCAGAGAGGATCAGAAACTCTGCCAGGCCAAGTCAATGGCAGAACTGAGTATTGAAATCAGGTCCTTGCTATTACAAATCTCCTTAATCTCCATTTTACTTCCACTTAATGAGGCCACAGTCATTTGAAAGGAAGAATACCTTGGACGCCTTTGAGGTCAAACACTTAGAATAACCTCTCTGATTATTCTTTTGGCTGAGCTTTGCATACCCCCTGGGTGAAGGGCTCAACTACAACTTAAACTTTACCTTACAAAAGAAAAGAGTATAACCTAAACATTTGTACCCTCGTATTAATTTGCAATAAAAAAATAAAGACTGTGCTTTCCTATATTGGGCACTTAACAAATAAGAAAATTAATGTTTAAGTAGGTTGTTTTAATTTGGTTCTGCTAGAAAACAAAAATTATGGTAGAAATAGCTTTCTAATACTTTACTGGGAGGTGTATCCCAGGGCAACTAGACAAGGAAACAGGAAAGTGAGGATCAAATGGGAGGAAGTAATACAAGGAGTGGGTCACGGATCTGGCTGTGGGGTTGCCAAAGGCGTGACTTTAGACAGGCTAAATGCAGGGCTTCACCTGGGAGCTGTCAGTCCAGGGAGGAGAAAGCAGTGCTCATCTCTCAGCAACTTTCTGTCTTTTTCTGACTCATAGTGTGTTAGCCCTTCTGCACCCCCACAAGGTTCTGCCCAATCTCTCTGGGCAGTTGCTGAGGAAGCCAGGCCCATGTCTCATGGGTAGGCCTTTCAGGTTGCTGTGAGCCAGGTTGAGGCCATGGCACTCTAGCCTGGGCAACAGTGAAACTCTGTCTTAAAAAGAAATACTTTAGCAGGATTAGGAAATCTACCTATATTTTCTGCTACCACAGCCAACCTTGGTGCCATATTGATATTTACCACCTCTCTTCCCTGTGACCCATTCAAGATTTTCTTTACCTTTGGGTGGCACTTTGTCTGTTACAGGTTGCTTGCCTACTGGCCCAGATGTTCATCGCAGAGGGGCCCAATTTCCTAATTCCCTTTGACAGATCATGACTATTCCAACTGACCATTCATCATATCCAAAAGTGTCAAAGGAACCCACAGTTACTCCCATCTATTCTAAGTTATTCTAGTTATTGAGGACATGGAATCATGAAGCAGCCATTGTTTTAGTGCAGGAGTAGGTAACATTTTAATTTTTTTTTTTTTTTTTTGGCAAAGGGCCCAATAGTAAATATTTAAGGCTCTGTGGGCTGTACCGTCTCTGTAGGCAGCTACTACCAAACTCTGACCTTTTAGTGGTAAAACAGCCATAGGTAGCGAGTTAACAAGCAGGCATGGCATATTCTGATGCAATTTTATCTATAAAAACAGACTTTGGGCCACTTTGCTGTGCAGGTTATAGTGCGCTGGCTGATGGTGTAGTCAGAAGTCCTAGAAGTCAGTGTTCAAACTCAGTGTTAGCAGGTTGGTGTCTTAGCTGAGCCTGTAAGCTATAAGCCATAATTCTTTCTGAATACATGATTAGACCAATAGATCTCATGGTTATGAAATAATCGTAGAATTTATTTTGCATTAAATGGCTCCCCAAGGCAATCGTGTACAGAATAACACGGATTGAGCATTTTAAGTCCTTGGGTGGGGATGCTCCAGGAGGCACTGTGGTCAGGGAAGGACAACTAACAGCAGAAGCTTGTATGAACCCCCTGCCCCATGACGTGGTCAGCACCCACAGAGTGGCTCAATCATAACCCTGCAGAGTCATGCCTTGTGGGAACGTGGCTCTCTGCTGACATGCCAGGCGTCAACATGGGCAGTGGCTGTCCTTCCAGATGGAAAGGAATCGCCTTGTCAAGTTGCTGCATGAATTCCATCTGTACCCTCACGTGCAACATGTATGTAAGCCCATGGCCCACACCCATGTGGCTGAGAGAAGAGGTTGGCCCTCATCCATAGGTTGGGTAACCCCCACACTGAACCAGAGGAGGTTCAGTGCCTCCTCTGTGGCAGAAACTCTCTGCTGAGCATTAATTTGAAATATAAAGATACACATCTTTGTAACCAGTTATACTGATCTATTGCCATACATTTTACCGAGACTATTTCTTAATTTTTTGCCTAATTTTCTAGTCATATATCTACTGAGCTTCTGACCAAGTGACCAGGCAATTTAGCGCTGCCCAGGAGTCACTATATGTCCGTTGCTGTCTAACTCTCCCTGCGTGGAGTCCCTCTGGCTGTGTATCTGCCCACCTGCCTCTCCTCTGTAGCTTCTCAGGGGCACCCACGGTGAGGTTCCATGAAGCATCTGCGTTCTTCCCTGTCAGTTGTAGTGGGCTAATTTTCACATGGAAAGTGTTTCTTCCCTGCAGAGGCGACAGCGTTGCTGCAGACTCCGAGGAGCTGCACTGTAGCACACCCCACAGGCTAGTCCCAGGCTCTACACACCACCATTATCTACTGCAGGGCCTCACCAGCACGGACACCTCCAGCCTCACAGCCCAAGTGAAAGAGAAGTTTGCACAGATTTTGGGGTGCTACAGAGCCCTCTCCTATTCTGGAATCCAAGGGAAAGTAGAAGTCTTTAAATCACCCAATTATTGTGTCAGAACAAGATTCCCAAGGGCAATATATGCTGCCCTTGAAACCCAAAACCATCATCATGTGCTGTGCTTCTTCCTTAGTGAGGGAGGCTGCAGGTGGAGACAGACTTGTCATTTCACTGGAGGAAATGCCGCTGTGTGTCCTGGAACATCACAGCTGAAGCCAGACATCAGACTCCACCCATGTTGTGGGGCACCGAGGAGCTATGGGGTCGGAGTCACCTATGACTTCCCAGCTCACCTCGTGTGCCAGCCACCTCCTGCTCACCCGTGGGACCAGTGGTATGTTACTAAGACAGCACACCAGTTGGAGGTCCCGAGGAAGAGTAAGGTGCTCAATATCTCTGCAGGATAGTTTTGACAGGAGAGTTTACAGAGCCTTGAAATAGGAGGTGGTGACCTGCTGTCCTTGTATGTAAGGAAAAACTTCTTTTGATCTCAAAATTTCAAGAAGAAATTTCACCAACCCAATAGCCAGGTGCTGTGACAGGCTGGAAGGCATGCTGCCCCCCCCTCCACTATTTGGCACCTGGTCTGCGGATGGGCACCTTGCTGGCTTATCACTACATCTGATTCTAGTGAGTTGGCAAAAGTGAGAGCCACCGTGAATGTGACTTGGGCCTGACCCAAGCACAGGGGTCACTTGGGCTCCTGCCATAGCAGCAGCCTTGGAGGCAGGTCTAAGGCCATCCTTCCCTGTAGGAGAGCCTGCAGCAGGGAGCAAGAGTCTGCAGCCCGGAGGTGAGGTGAGGCTGAATAAATCTTGGGAGGCACATTAATCATTTTCAGGGTAATATTAAAACAACTTTCATGAGCTTAGCTCTTCCTGTGAAAACTTCAAATCAGAGCACAGACGCTTAGCAAGTACTGTCACCTGAGGGCTCTCACGGCCCTGGTATGTGTCTAAACTTGTCCACAGCACCTGTCCTCAAATGCAACAAATCCTCTTCTGCCAGTCACATCATCTCTGTTTCTCCTCCTAGCCTTCCAATGATTATTATTTTTCCAATAATTAACAACACTCCCTGTGACCTGTTGACTTGGTCCCCAAGGTCTTCAATACAAAATAACTATTTGCTGAACAGTATTTACCCTCTAGATTTAATGTGAATATTGAATTAGGAAATGCATGGAAGGTGCTCAGTGGAGTTTTTGACACACAGTAAGAGCTCTGTTTCTAATATTAGTTATTAGCATCATTATTTTAGAAGTTGCTGAAAACAGCTATTCAAAGAATAGTTTTTCCACCTTGGTAGTGATCTGTGCTAAGGCTTCATGTTGGCTAGTGTAGAACTGGATCTTTGAATAGTTGACACAATCTGCACCCCAGATTGTCTTATCTTAGCACCATTCCTCCCACCACCGTGTCCCAGCTATCTTCCGCCAGCATTCACGAATATTCAGATATCTTCTCCTTCTCACTCAGCAAGTTGTTACCCGTCCTTCAAGGCCCAGGCTGAGCTTTAGTTTCCCTCTGAAAACTTCCTGCCCTAAAGAGGCTGAACTTCTCTTTTCTTCCTGGTCCTACTGAGTCTCATCCACCAGTCCATTACATTGTAACACGCTTAGGTTCTGCCTCCTCTAATCTGTGAACTTCACAGAAGCAAGGATCTATCTTAATCAGCCTCAAATCCTTAACTAGAAAGCTTGATTGGAAAGTAGGTGCTAATTAAACATTTGTTGAATAAACGTAGTGAATGGATTTATAATGCTATGCATGATGATGGCATTCAAGGCATTATATTGTTCTGTTTAAAAATAGTGATAAGAAAGGACATTATCACAATCGGAGGCATCCCTACTCTAACTCAATAGAATCCTGACTAAATTAAAATGACAAGTAATTTGACCCAGGTCTCAGGAAATAGAAGAGGCAAGAGGTGCTATTTGTTTCCAAATAGTGCTAATTAAATAGACTAAAATTAACAAATAGTGTTAATTAAAAAGAGAGGAGCTGAAAGAGAAATTAGAAATCTTTCATAAGTGGTCTTTAGTTCTTTGAACCAACTGAAATCATCAATAGTCAATTTACGGAAATTTACCTTATCATCGATATGCTCACATTTTAGCATGTTCTGGAAGAAGACATTTCCCAGCATTGAATGATGTATATATGAGGGTGAATAGAAGTATAAAAGCCATGCAAAAGGATATTTCCAGCACAGATGAGCAAAATTGCATTATTTTAGAGGGAATTTCCAGTTCTGCAGTCTATATTGTGGATAGGCAGGATAAAGGAGAATGGGGAGAGGTGGGTAGACAGGTGGAGAGGGGTCGTATAAGAAAAATCTTTCTTCATTATTCTAAATAGTTTAAATTTCATGCCAAGTTTGTGCCTTGGGGACATGGTGAAATATTTAAGCCGTTCTCAATTTCTTGGAAAGCAGGAAATAGAGACTAAATTACATGGAAGTGTGTGATGCGCTCTACTCACCCCTCTTTCCCATTGGCTTCCAGCCACTTAAGAGATGAGTTTGAGGGTTGAGCAATAGCACTGGGTACTGGGTCAGGTCAGCTCCTGTTGTGCCCCAAACTTCAGGGTTCCCTGACGGAGCTTGACTGAAGAAGGAAACTTGGAGCCATTTAAACGGAGGCTTCCTCCTACTTCCCTCAACACAAAAAGGCAGATCCTGTGCAAGCTTGATCGCCCACAAACATGAATGTGTGCCCTTAGAATACAGCTTAACTCCTGTCCACACAACCAGCATCTTCTGGAGCCCCGGGGCTGAGAGAATCAGTGTCCAGGCCTGCACTGTCTTTCCAGGGTTGAGATCCCACCTTCAGCTTATGTAGGGACGGGTGTGTTGGGGTTCTGGGCACATTAGTCAGACTGGCCGCTCCCTTTCCCACATGGAGAGGTGGGTGGTAGGTGGCAGTAAAGTATTCACAGACATTCCCTCCTGGAAATAAAATGGAGGGCTCCTCATTCTTCTGGACACTGAGCTCTGAGGACAGGAAGTGAGAAGAGGGTGGGGATAGATGGACGCTCTCATCTAACATTGGGTCTATATCCGGGCTAATGAAAAAATGATGACATCAGTAATGTGAGAGCTGATGAGAACCTGTTAGGGAGGACGCTGAGTGGAGAAGTGGGTATCAGGAGGAACAGCACCTGTAGACGTTCCCCAAAGGGTCATCCTTAGAATGCTCCTTCCTGGGTTACACTCCCACTCTTGCCATTTATTCCTCACGTGACCGCTGGCGGCTCAGTTCACCTCTCTGAGTCTTTGTTTCTTTGTGTACTTGATGAGCAGCTGAGAGCTATAGAGTGTGTTGACACTTCCAGGAGCCGAACTGTTCATATTTTCTTTTGCTTTCAAAAAGTGCACAGCGTAAAACTTAAATGACCAAGAACCTATTAGAAAATTAGTAGTTGTGACCATAAGGAAATGCAAAGTTTAAGAAGAGTGCAGCCAGAGTGTTGTTTAAACCGGGAAGAAGCTCTCACCTAGAACCCTTAATTGGTAACTGGGGCAGCCGGAGTTAGGCAGCTAACGAGCTAGACAATTTTGATGACATAAAATTAACACCAGGACATAGGAAAAGCCTGTTTTATTTGCTATCTTATGTGTTATGTGACAATTTAATTAAACTTTGAAGGAATTCAAGCAGTTAATTCCCTAGAGAAATAAACCAAAAATGACATTCTGGCCTGTCTCCTAAGGAGTTAGGCGAGGGAGTGCTTTTTCATTTTATAATGCTATAAACTCAACTTTTACCTTGAAATTAATAAGTGTGATTAAACACCCTTGGTTGTGCCTGAATCCCACCTCCTTTCTCCTCTGAGGATTGACTAGAGGCCATTTGGGATCTCCAAATAAAATGTGCTAAAGATAATTTGAATCCCACCTTACGGTCTGTATAAGGAGCCCTCACTGCAGGCCCACCCTGGGCATTTCTGCCTTCTCTTCACAAACGCGAGCAGGACCTGCACCCTGTGATAACAACAGCAGCCACGCTGTGTTGCCAAGAGAAGCCAGGCTATGCTGCAGGAACAGAACACGTCAACAGCGAAGTGTATCAAGCAGCAGAGAGATATTTCTCACTCACTGTACTTGTCCACTCAGGGTTTCCTGGGGATTCTGCTTCTTCTTGCCACCTCTTTAGTACGTGGGTCATCACGAAAGTTTTGAGATACATAGAAGTCAAGAAACATAAAATCTACACAGATGGAAACAAGCGAAGCCCTCCCAGCAACACCAGTAAGCCGAGCAAGTTGAAATCAGTAAGGACGCTGTAGACTGTTTCTTGGAAGTGGAATAACGGTCCACAGATCATAACACAGTCTGTCTCAAAACTTTTGTAGTGACCGCATGCCCAGATGGACGGGGAAGCTGCTTTCTGGATTACTGTTGTTCTCAATGATATGAGGAAGGCAAGGACATTGAAGAAGCAACAACTATTCAACATTAGCTTGTCAATCCCACTCGCATTATCTTGGCCAAGGCCAGTCACGTGATCACTGTTGCACAGGAGTCAGGAAAGGGCCATTTTTCCATAAACCAAAGGAGGGAGAAATGGAAATACATGAGCAGCGTGTCCTGTGTGCCAGACTTTGTCCTAAACAACGTATGTCCATGCACGTGTGTTTACGTATTCACACATATGTACATACATAGATACACAGATATATTCGTTTATATACACAAAACATATATGCATGGATATGTAATCTGAATAATGTAAAAATATCTGTGTAGTAGATGCAGAGATCTTGGAGACGGCCGTCCCAGTGCGTGCCAGCATTATCCTTTCCCAGCTGTGCCTTGAGCAAGTAATTAGCTCTTAGTTTCTCCGTTTCTCATTTGTGAAATGGGAAGAACCAAATTCCCTGGCTCACAGAGCTGGGGTAAATATATAATCCATATACATTGCTACACGAGCGATCGCCAGGGCTAGTTACATCTGCAAGGGGGCTTCAACTCCTTCTTTTAATAAAAAAATAAATGGAGACTGATCAAAATTAAACTTTTTCTGCTCTGGTCAGAAAAGGTAGCTGGGTTTGCTTTGACATAAATAAAGACGGTAAATTACTTACCTTAGACCTGTGTCTGCTGTTCCTCTGCTCTCAGCTGCCTGTCTGGCATCCCCACTCCTCTGTTCTGCGTTCACGCTGCATTGCTCTGCAATTCTACAGCTTCCACTCTTTGTCCCATTCCATCCGGGTTTAACAGTGCCTTGTTTGGTATTGAAATAGCCTATTCAACACTTGAATGAATGTAGGGGCCGTCTCTAGTCCCAGTTTTAAACTCCTGAAGTATAGGGTCCAGGGTCATGGGAGCGGGAAGAGAACTTGAACCTACTATTTTCTTGGTTAAATATTGTGCTAAGGTTTATAAATGTATGATTTAGTTTGAGCCTCATGATAGTTCAATGAATTATATACAATCACCCCTTGGTACATGACAAAACTGGAAACTGATACTCAGGGCTCTTCCTGTAATAATAAAAGCAGCTTTTGAGAGCCCACAATGGGCTGAACACTCACAATTTATCAGACAATGGAATAATCACACACATGTTCAAACAACACACATATCACTCAGCACAGTGCTCATATGTCACCCACTTAACAAATGCAGATTGCTGGGTTGGGAAAGAACGTGGAGATATTTGAATAAGAGGCTAACGATCTGATACTTACCCAGTGCGACTTTTAGGAGCTGAGCAATGTTTGAGCACCAGCAATTCAAGTTGGCTTCTGTATGTGGGGTGAAGGGCTGGGAAAGATCGAAGACACCCAGATCATTTAAGAGATTTTTGGCACTGTTAAATTACTAGGGAGGGACAGTGGAAATTCAGTCCGGGAGGGGAGAAGCTTCCCGAGAGGTGGGGTGCAGCAGTGTTGGAAGCACTGAGCACATGAACGGATGTGAGGGCCGCGCAGAACACCAGCTGGAGCATCTGGGCACCTGTCCAGCCATCGGGGGGCCCAGACGAAGAGTTAGTTTGGGAAGAGACATTAAGAATTGGTTTCTAGATGTACTAAAGTTGAAGTTCGGATAACTCATCACACAGCATCCAGCAGACAGCAGGGATTCCAGACTCAGGCGAGAGAATTGCCTAGACACATACATTGCATGTAAACAGCAGAAGGCTGGCTGCTCAGACTTAGGATCCAGGAGCATTTCCCCAGGTAGGGAGTGAGAAGATATGATTTGGGAGTGTGCCCTTCAGAGGAACACCGAGGTTGAGGGAATGGAGTCCAGAGTAAGTGGCAAGAAGGAGATGAGGATAAGCATTCTGAAAGTTGAAGGGAATACAAGAGACAGACTACGTGACTTGGACTCGGTTCATCGGGCTCTGATGACGCAGTGGAGTTTTGGGGGGAAGAGCTTGTCATAGACATTAAAGGAAAATCAAAGACTGAGAATGAGAGGGTGATCCACCACATAGGTGTACAGAGCCCCGGAGGGCAGAGACTAGCATGGAGCCTCTTTCTAGATGTCCGGGTGCGAGTTGAGAGAGGGAAAGGAGACTTACCAACACACAGGGGCAAGGGGCAGAGGGAGCTTGTTTCTTTCCAGAGAAGGACAGCCTTAGTAGTCTTTACAGTTGATGAGAAGTTTTAACAAGGGGGAGAGTCCAGACACTGTTGAGAGAGAAACCCATTTTGCAGGTGACACAGCCAGCTTAAAGGCCAGTATTAAGTTTGCAGGTAGATGTAGTTCCAGTTCGCTTTGTAATAAAAAGGGCCAGAAACCAGAGGCCGGGTGATGAGCAGAAACATTTGAGGAAGAGGGAATGCTTAAGTTGCTCAAGAGTCAGAGCCTTTATCCAGTAATAGAAAGAAAGATCTGGGATTAAAAGTAGGTGAACTCAACAATGACAAAGAACAACTTGATTTACTTTTCATTTTTTTTTGGGGGGGCGGTTATGAATACATGATATTAGTGCCACCCACGTAAACACTGGTTGGAATCCAGGGCTTCATGCGTGGCCAGCACCTGACAACATTCCACAAATGCACCGTTATAAATGTTGCTGTTTAACATGATTTAACTTTGACTTACCTTGTTTCTAATTTTCTTCTCTTCACCAACTCCCAGCTAGATGCCAAAATGAAAAAGTGAAAAAGTTTAGATGCCAAAATGAAAAAGGGAAAAAGTACTTCTAAAAACCCTATTCTGTGCTGCTTTCATTTTCATTATCCTAGACTCCTCAGCCAAACTCAGAGATTTCCTGAATGCCCCTCTGAGTCCCATGATTCAAACCAATCCCACGTCTCCAGCGTGAGGACAATGTCCAGAGCATGAAAACAATAGTGCGTGGCCTCACATTGTTGATACCCTTCCATGGACTTGGGACCTTTTTCGCTTTTCCAACTCTGTTCTCGCTCTCTGCCTACCCTCACCCCTAACTTTAATTTCCTGCATTTCCAGGAAGAAGTGACCATGAATTTATTACCGGTGTTGAGAATGACTCTGTGTCAGCGGGTGGATCTCTCTTGGCTTATCAGAAGAAAGCTTTTATTTTTAATGCGGAGGAAAGATTGGGATGGTCAAAGGAGAAGTAGGACCCAGTGTGGAGGGAGGAAGGAGATAAGGCTAATAGAGAGATGTGCGGCAGGCTGGGTAGGAGTGCAGAGGAGAGGGAGGGTGGGAGGAAGATTGGAAGGTGAGACAGGAGCAGAGAAGGGGAGGTGAAAAGAGGGGTGGACCAGCAGACATCAAGGACAAGTGAGAAGGGGAGTGAAGGATTAGCAGTTTCCTCGGGGTGCAGCAACCTCGTCCCAGCACTTGGAATTTTTGCTATTTAGGAACCCGAGCAGACCAGGTCTGTGAAAATGGGAGACAGTCTGTTGGACGCTTAATGATTTATAACAAGTACACAAGAATGCCATTAAAAACTAATTCATCACCGGGAGTCTAAATGATTTTCAAACATCTGTTCTGCGATGGGACCCTCTCGGGAAGAGAATTTCCAAGGGTTGAAAAGTTCTTCTAGTGTAGATATTGCGTGTGGGAGTTAGGACACAGACACGAGCATTTGGGTCACCAGTTTTCCATCCAAACTGATTAATTAGAGTGATGCTTAAATGCCTCCTTTTGACCTGCCTAGTTCACAAGCTGGATTTTTTTCTAAAGCTGGTTACCTGCCAGAGCGATATGCAGATTAAGACATGGCTGTCCCCTACCCTGGAGGTTCGGTTCCCTGAGATGACTAAGTTTCTTACAAATGATAGGTCTCCACCTTTAAATCTGCTGACTTGACCTTCACTTAGACAGCACATCCCAATACAAATGAGTGCTCAGGGCTAAATATGTTCACTTGGTGTTGCCTTGAACTTGACAGCGCCTCACATTCTTCCTTGTTTCCCTCTTTATCCTTCAGGCAATTTTAGACAATCCTCAAATTTATCATTCCAGGTACAAATCCGTAGTTGCTGGTATCTTGCCCTAGAAACCCAACACTTAGCTATGAGTGAAGCAGCAGCCACGGGGAGTTTTCAACACACTCACGGATTCCCGTCCCTTATGGGTTGAATCGTGTTCCCCTGGGTGACGAACGGAAGCCCCAGTATGCACGTCTTCAGGTGACCTGATTTGGGAATGAGGTTATTGTAAATGTAATTAGTTACTATGGGGTAACATTGGAGTAGGGTGGGTCCCTAATTTAATATGACTGGTATCCTTGTAAGAGTAGGAGGGAGACAAAAAGGGAGGAGATGACATGTGGTTATGGGGCAGATACTGGAGGGAACAGCACATATCAGGGCCATTAGTGTCAAGGAAAGACCCTCCCCACAGGTTTAGAGGGAGCATGGACCTCTCATCACTTTCATTTTGGAATTCTAGCCTCCATAATGGTGAAATAATATACAAGGTCTGGCAGAAGTAACACCCTTTTGAGCTTGAGCATGATATTATGTCACAGAATTGCATGCTTTATGACTTTGTAGTGAAGTATTGGTATCAATTACCAGCTTACAAAAAAGGGAGATTACTTACACCATTAGTTGTAATTTTCATCATTTGCATGTAATTCTGTACCATAACATCACGCTCAAGCACAAAAAGGCATTACTTCCGCCAGACCCTGTAGTGTGGTTGTTTTAAGCCATCTAGTTGGTGGTGCTTTGTTAGGGACTCCCTGGGAAATTGTGTCTCTCTCCTTCTTTGCTTGAAGGCACTTTTGACATCATGAGAGCCCACTCAGCCAAGCACCAGCACATGGAAATGCCAGGTAAGGTGTCTCATCATGAGGCAATGAGAACCAACAGCCCATCCTCAGAGGGTCAGTTCTGAACAGGATTTCACAGTAGTCACAGGGTCTGCAGAAAGACTCATCTCCAGGAAAAAGGTGAAGGTGGCAGAAACCAAGGTGGTAACAGTAAATATGTGGAGAGCTGATTGGATTTTGGATGAACTTTGAAAGTAAAGCCAACAGGATTTCTTCAGGTGTGAGAGACAGAACTCAGGGAAGTTGCTGAGAATGTAGCCTGCACAATGGGGTGAGGGGGCGGGGAGGGAAGATGACGCTATGGTCACTGAGATGGGGGAGGCTCTTAGACAACTGGTTTTGACGCCTTTCTTGGGTACATTTGGATCCGATAACTTGGTTTGTTTCTTGTGGTAGATTAAAAATGTCCCCCAATTCTTTGCCACTCCTCCCATAAAGGGTAGTATGAGATTCCTCCTGCAGGGGCACTTGGGCTGCGACTTGCTCTGGCCAATGGGGCATCAGCAAATCTAATACAAGCAGAGGCTTTGTAAATGATTCTGCCTTAGGCTTTCCTTGAGGTTTCCATGTACAAAAACTGGATCATCTCCTTGTGGATGAGAAGCCCCAAGAGGGGGGACCAATTGTCTGGGCTAACGGCCAGCGCTAAACCTCAGACATGCGGGTGAAGCCACTGGGTGCTTCCATTTCAGCTGAACTCCACCGGCTGCAACCACTTGAGTGAGCTCATGGAAAACACACAGAGGAACCTCTGGGTCAACCCACAAAACTGCTAGAAATATTGAGTTGTTTGGAGTCACTAAGTTTTGCAGTGATCTGTTATGTAGCAGTGGATAACAACATATACCTGGCAGTCCTGGGGGGACTTGTCACTAGAAATCACCTTGACCTTTAGGTGCTGCGACCTCAGCCACAGTATCCATGCTCTTGCAGTTCACTCCTACTCCTGCAATGAACACTGGTTTTCCTTGTAGTTCAGGTGGTCTGTGTCCCCTCTGGGCTTTCAGTCTGTGGTGCTCCAGAAGCCGTCTATAGAAAACACAGCCTACAAAGGTTCTGACAATTACAGAGATTTGGTGGAAGTCAGTGGAATTCACTAAGTGAGAGAAGCTCAGTAACTTGGAAATCAAAGTTACGTTGATCAGTATTGATCAGTTCACGGCAGTACAGAGAAGTGGTTAAGAACTCGGGATTGAAGTACGGTTGTAGAGGACTGGATACCATGCTTGCACAGGACAGTTACTGATTCTTACCACATTAAAAGGAAACGCTGAGAACAGGACAGTCTCCTGGCAAGCCTAGAGACGTTTTGGGACTTGGGGGCAATCCCCCAAGTAACTCAGTGTTCCAGAATAAGATAAGGTCGGTCACTCACTAGTAAGCATGTGTTAAACAGTGATGCTTAGTAGTTCTTTGTGAGGGTTGTGGGGCAAGAACACGTGAGGAGAGCCCGTGGCAATCCTTATGCAGGCAGCCCTCGTATGGAATTACCTGAACTCTCCACACCTGTTGTGTACAACCTTAATAAATAGCCGTTGCGAAGGGGGCGCGGGGCTACCCTGCAACTGAGGTTAGCCCGTCTCCTGCAAGCTTGTACTTCTAATCCGTGTCACGCCTGGTTCCTTCCTGTGGCGACCGAGACCAGGCCATAGGGGTCCTGACATATGGTCTTGCTTGTTCTTGATCTGTGCATCTTTGAACAAGTTTCTCAAATTCTCTCTGCTTTTAGTTTTTAAAATGATATAAGAACAAGTAATTTTGTTATAGGGTTGTTATGTTTGATGAGATACTTATAACACTTGGCACAGTGTCTGGCAGATGGAAAATTCTCAAAGAATACTTCCTAATCGTTTACTGAGTATCAGGTGTTTGTCTAGGTGCTGATGGTGGAAAAAAGGACAGTGAAGTCCTTGGCTCCATGTAGGAAGCAGACCACCCATTTAAAGAGCAAATATATATATGATCATATAATGTCAGGTGGTAATATCAGGTACTATGATAAAAAACAAGGTAGGATACAGAGTTCGAATGATGGGTATGCTGTCTGGGTAGGCTGGTTAGAGAAAAGTCACATGTGGCCACAGACAAGAATGGGACTTATCTGTCACCATCATCGTCACAGCCGACATTGGACACCGGCTTTTGAAGCCCCAAGGGAACATTCTTTTAGCAACAGCATGCTGCCCCCCAGCGACTGAGTAGAAAAGGGGAATTTTTAAGCAAAATACAAACAAAAGAAACTCAAGTATAAAGCTAGAGTCCCTCCCCCAAGGTCAGCAAAGAACTACAAGAATAGGTCAGTAAAAATAAATCTCCATTTCAGATCACATAAAATATTCATGTTCCGGAAAGTGACCATTTCTGATTTCTCAAACTGTCCAGAAAATGTCACTCCAGATTTTTCTCCTTCCTGGCTGACTATGTGTGCAGGTCTCCAAGGGTGGATGTGATTGAGGAACAGCCACCCACACAGCACCATGCTTGGGAGCATGGGATTTGGAAATGTAAAGACCAAGCTGACTCCATTTTATTAAAACTAACTCCATCTTGTTCCTCAGCCTTTATTTTGCAGCAGCATCCATACCGAAAGTGTTAAGAAACTCACTCCCTCCCCCTCGCCCCTTGTCCTTGTGTCTGCCCCGAGTGATAGCAGCTCCTTCCCGGACTAGCCAAGGACAAGTATTACTCAGTCCCCTAGACCTCTATCAGCTCACCCCAAACCCCCTCCCTTTTTCCTTTCTGTACCCTTAAAAATCCCCTCCTTTTCCAGGCTGCGGGCTTCTCCGTTTTCCTGCTGTGCCAGGTGTGAGAGACCCCCAGGCCTGATTTGTAAATAAACCTCTTGCTATTGCATCGGATTTAGTCTCTCGGTGATTTATGTGGGGGATCCCTTGAGCTGGGCACAACAGAAGCAGGACTAAATTTCATCCTCCTTCCATCACTTTCTAGCTGCGTGATGCTGGGCAGGAAATGCACCGAGTGAGAGCTCGGTGGGGGCAGGCCCCACTCACCTGAGCAGCCGGGAACTCACACAGGCAGGCGCGCTGGGGAACAGCAAGTGTAGGACGGAATGGATTTGCCTCAGGCCTCTTTAAGTTCAATTTCCACATCTTAAAAACAGAAATTATAAATACATCATGTTGTTATGAATTAATGAGGTCATGATTATAGAGCACTTAGCACAGGGCTTGGCACACAGTCAGCAGTAAACACATGAGAGCTTTACCACTCAGTATTAATGCAGGACGAGGTGGCCCCATGACCTGCCGCCTTGGCCCTGGTGGTGCTGATGGTGTAGCGGATGGAGGAACCAGCTTGCTGGAAGGGGCAGACACCTGCGGGGGAGACACTGGCTTCTTGCTGTCTCCTTCCCTGCTCTTCTGGCTAGTCCACTTCATGGATGGCGGCTTGCTGTCTCCTCCTCCTGCATATCTAACTGGCAAATGTCATGTCACTTTCCAGGGCCTGTGTCTTCATTGGACAGCTGGCTGTAACTGACGAAGACCCACATCCTAAAAAGTTCCCACAAAACAACCCCCTGGGACTATATAAACCCCTGAGCAGAGAGCTCAGATGCAGACCTTGGCTGGACCTTGGAGAGGGAGCAGGAGAGCTTGTTCCCCTCCTGCGTCCTCTCTGCCTGGAGGTTTAGTTTTTCTTGAAGTTGTAATTTTTGTTCCCTGTAAATAAATCCTGGCTTACCACAACTCCTGTGGTCCTTTGATTCCTTCTTAGAATCGCCAAAACCAAGTACCTGAAACTCCGGCATCAGTATCTTTATCAAGCACTCAATGTTTGTAGAATAAATACAGTTACTAATGAATGAAAATTATGGTGGTGAAGGAATAAGCCAGAGGGCCAAAGCTAGGAGGATCTTTGGAAATAAGCATAAAATGAAATGTGGAACATGATCCAGAAGCTTCAGTTATGGTACTGGAGAAAGATCTCTAGAATCATTAGGTAAAATAGCAGTTTAGACTCAAATGGCATTTAGGGAGCATCACTTGTATGTGCCAGGAACTGAGCTACATGAGTTCACATCTATAATCTCATTAAACATAATAACCTAGCAGTGTGGGTTCATAGATATTCATATTCATAGATCTGTAGATAGAGGACAGTTAGGGATTGAACCAGGTCTTTAACCTGGAGGAAGTAAAACTAGGATTCACTTCGAAAATTGGTCGATTTTCATGCCAATATTTTAGAATGGATGCTACATCATGTATTTAGCTAGGACCTTAGGCGTCTGGATCCCCTTTCATACCCCTTAGATTTTCTCATCCATTAAATGGAAAAAAAAAGAGTAACCTGTTCTGTCTCCCTCCCAGAACTCTTCAGAGAACTGAACAAAAATAATAAAGTATTTTTAAACATAAATACAGAACTTTAACATTATTATTATATAACAGAGTCAATGATGCATACTCCTTGTGATTTTTAAAGAAGGGTTGCAAGAAACTTTCTACAATGGCCTTTTTTCCTCCTCAGAGCATCTCATGTACACAAATTTGATACTTTGTTGCACCTGTCATTCAGTTTCAAGAAGTTAAATGTCTATAAACATTCAACCAGTACTTAAATGGGCTTTGGATTTCTAGAGGGCATTTGTATCTGTTTTCTACTGGCAATCATAGGAATCACTATGGAAACCTCTTTTCTTTGCTGAACAAATATTTAGAGAGAACAAGCCACACATCTTTTAAGGATGTATAAATCTAAATGCATTAGGAAATTATAGGACTTTGTAAAGGCGTGATCATGTTATTTGGACGAAGAAGGATTGGGAGGACTTAATGAGGTTAGTAATGTAGTTGCTGAGATTTACTTATTGGAAATTCGGGAAAGTTGGTTTGAACGCTCTATGAGAAGGGGCTGCGGGGTGTTCTTTTGCTCTCCCTTCCTCCCTGTGCACCCCACTCTGTGCCCTGGGAAGCTGACCCCAGGGTTAAAGGATGGCTTTAACCTCACTCTTCTACCCTCCTGCTTCAGGCTGGATTGCACCAAAGGAAGCATGGGCAGGAGAGGGGCGGGGTGAGGGGGAGACATTTGGGACGTGGACACCCCTAGGGGGTAGTCAGTGCTGGAGTGTTTCTGCTTGAGGAGACCGCTCCTCCCAGGGCTTCTTCCCTACAGCTGTAGAACAACTCCAATGCCGTCTAGGCCCAAGAACATTCCCTCCCCACCAGCCCTTCCCCTTCAGGCACAGAGCGGCCACCACTCCATCAGCTGTCATGACTACAGCAGGTGTCATTGTTCCTTGCCGGCTTTTCTTATTGTGACCCTAACTTTGTAACAGTTCTGGCGTCCCACACCTCTCCATTCTCCCTGTTGAATGTGGCAGCTGCTTTCTGCTGGGAATAAGCAGTGACAGCATGAGAGAGAGGCAGGATGGCTGTGCTTCCATTACATACGCTCTGACCTAGAAAAGTACTCCCCGCCTCAAATTATGGTGAACAGGCAATGAGAATTAGAAGCACATGATAAATGGTAAAGCCTAATCCAGCCATCTGAATGCGTCAGTGAGACTGAAGCGTCCACATGTGGCCACGCTTCCCTCAACCAGGCACAGTGAAAAAGACAGTGGGACAGCCATCCGCCAGGGCCTCGGCTCCCAGGCTGCCCGTCCCTGTCAGCGCCTATCCGCTGTCTCGAGACCCAGAGCTCTTCAATCTACAAGCACAGGGGGTTAGAGAAGCTATGAATAATCCTTGAAAGCTGGAAGGTGGCCAGGGATTTCATTAAGTGGCAATCGAAAACAGAGTAAGGGATAGAATTCATGGCTACTTCCATTGTTAATCTCATTTTTCATGGATATCTTTAGCTATATATTATTTTGTGTTTAATATTATAGTCTCTGATCATTGCAATTTTAATAAATATTAGAGAAATTAAAAACAACATGTAGTAATTGGTGCTTGTGGTGCTTTTCTAATGTGTCAACTAGGCCAGGATGAACTACATTTTCCAGAGAGCTTTTTTTTTTTGCATATTTCAGGAGAAATGTTTACATAAACATTGGAGAAAAGGTAACTGTCCATCTCAGTTTTCCCAGGACTGAGGGATTTCCCTGGACATGGGACTATTGGTGTTAAAACCAGGACAGTCCTGTGCAAACAAGAACTGTTGGTAAACCCAGTGGAGGTTGGCAGGAAGCAGCCGTGCACACAGAAGTCCCTCTCTGAGTGCACACCTTGATGGTGCAGGCAGTGGCAGGTGCCTGCCTGCGCCTCGTCCTCTGGCCTCGGCCTCCCGCTTCTCTGAGCCCTGGGCCAGGTGTGCCCTCGGCTCCTTCCAGACACTCAGCACCCGTCTGCTTTCACTTGTGGTTCCCACTAGCCCTTTCTCTGCCCCATGCTACATTCATCTTCCTTCCTGAAGGAACTGTCTGTTCTGTGGAACTCAAGCTCCTAAATCAGATTATCTGACCAACAGCATTACCAGAGCCTGAAATTTCATAAAGTCAAATTTCTACATTAGCTATCTATCTATTTACCTACCTATTTATCTGCCAACCTATCAATCAGCTATCAATCTATGTAATCTATCATCTATCTATTGTCTTCCTATCATTTATCTATCTGTCATTTTTTTATCTATCTAGCTATCAGTTATCTATCTATTGGCTATCTATGAATCTAATCTATCATCTATTATCTATCTATCTATCTATCTATCTATCTATCTATCATCTCCATGAGTATACTTCTAGGTTCAGCTTCACTTGCTGAACATTGACTGATCATCTAGTTTCATTTCCTAAGTTTCAGCAAATTCACTAATTTCACTTGAGAAAGAGCCTGTCAGTTGGGCTCGTGTGACTACACCACAATCACCATTTCTTTCCTGTTGGCATCTGCCAGAATCACCCCCTTTGGCCTGGAAGGTGGCTGTCTACTAGATGTTCACAGTAACATTATAGTAGGTGAATCCAGGAGGGCAAAGAGGTCTAGAATTCAGAATAACTCATTCGACTATCGAACATACAGCATTTCCTAAATATGTCTGAACCTCATTCTTTATCACAAGCAGTAGAATCTCTTAAAAGCTTGCTTATCTGTGTCTGTGCACCTCAGCTGCCCATGGCTTTATCCTCACATTGTACTCCAATGATATAGAATAATCTGTTATTCCTTCAGCATCTGTGATTAATTCTCTGGGTGATCAAAGGCAACAAAAAACCAAACAAATACTGAATGAATACTAAAATTCTCCAGGCTTTAGTTGCAGTGTCTGTTATAACATAGATGATAATAATCACATGTAACTCAGGCTTTCTCTCTTGTGCATTTTTTCCTTCACCCTGTCTACCTGCTAAACTCCCCAGTTTCTGTCAATTAACCTCATCTGTTAAGGCTCCTTGATGTCCACAGGAGCACTAGGGCTGCTTCCTCCGGGCTACCTCGGAGCAACTCTCACTCCTCTACAGGACATCCCCAAGGCTACTTGTAAAGTCACCATGCATAGGGAAAATGGGAAATTGTAGCTAAATGTGCATTTAATTACAAAATATTTACAAAATATTCTGTACATGTTGGGTACCTCTTTGTAAAATTTTAAATATTTTGTAAATAACAGTACATTAAGCTATTATTTTCCATATTCCTATGTATGATAACTCTATGGGATACCTTTGGGATATCCCATGTATTACTACTAGTGAATATTAAGAATAGCAGCTTTGCCTGTGTTATCTTATCCAATCCCCACAAAGGTTCTAAGGTAGATAGTGTGGTCATCACCATTTTATAGACAAGGAACATTGAGGTTCAGAGACGTTAGGTAACTTATCTAAGAAGCTGGTGAGTATGCACCTGGGATTTGAATGGTATATCCAGGCAGCAGCCCTAGCTCTCCATTCTGGACCACACTGATTACGCCGTAACACAGTTGTCTACTTACGTGTTTGTGCTCCATGTAGCTGGTAAGTCCCTAGAAGGGGAAGAGGGGTCACGGGCATTGGCCTTTCATTTCTCTAGACTTTAACACTGTTTCTGACATGGGTAGCTGGTTAACAAAACTTTGCAGAGGAGCACGTGGGTGGAAAGATGGGTGGATGGACGCCTGGGGGTGGCCTGAGAGATCACCTTGTCCCACCTAACACGCCAGAGGGGTGCCAGTTGGCAGAGCTGGCCTGAGAACCAGCACCCCTGGGGTTTCTGCTCCAGTTCACAGCCTGGCATCATTCAGCAAGGAGGAAACCAGGACGGGCTGCACATGTCACAACATCTGCAGATCGTAAGCGTCAAAGGAAAGGGGTGAGTACTTTTCTCCTTCCCATTTTATATTTTATGGCCCCAGACAACTTTCTATTCTTACACATAATGCAAAAATATATGCTGACTTTGGTCATTAATCTACTGCTTTTAGCTGTGTGCTGAGTAAAAATATAAGGGGAAGACACATGCTGGCATTTTCTATTTTTCTTCATTATTGTGTCTCACTCTTACCGAAACTTGGGAATCGAATTATCTGCCTTTTCTATCAAGCAGTAAAACATTTTCCCAATTAATCTGTGCCCTGAGTTTTGTTTTTCTTAGTCCAAATTCATGTCATTATGCATCATCCAAATCTTGAAAATGCAATAAAAGTGGAGACTAAAGTGTATTTCAACCTCCATTGATCAACATAATGATTCCACATGTATTGGATGTAAAATAAATGTACTAATTTTGCTTACTCTTCATTTTTTACTCACAAACAGAAAAACCACAGTTCCCCAAGGGGATTGAAACTCTGCAGTTCTCTGCCCTTGAAACATGTAATGAGTTTTAGGCAATGATGCTACACAGCTTGGCTAGTATGTATAAAAACACTCCTGGGGCCCCGGGGGGAGAGATGATAAAGGGTGAGATCACACTTGTGGTGCATATGTGAAGGGTCAGGAGAAATCTTCTAAATATGGATCAAAATTGTTTTCACATAGTAAATGAGAAAATATCATGAAAAAAAAGCGGGAGATGATTCACTTAGTAGAAGATATATTAAAACAACTTGATCTCAGGTGGCGCCTGTGGCTCAGTGGATAGGGCACTGGTCCATATACTAAGGGTGGCAGGTTTGAACCCCCGGCCAAACTGCAACCAAAAAATAGCCAGATGTTGTGGTGGGTGCCTGTAGTCCCAGCTACTCAGGAGGCTGAGGAAGGAGAAGCACCTGAGCCTGGGATTTGGAGGTTGTTGTGAGCTGTGACACCACAGCACTCTACCCAGGGCAATAAAGTGAGACCCTGTCTCTACAAAAAAAAGAAAAAAACTTGATCCCATTCTTGAGTTCATCAATATGATTGTGCATCCTAAGACGTTGTTTAACTTTTCAGATCTGCTTTCTCCACTTTTAAGTTATAATGGTAATAATAACAATTCCTTTTAAGAATCAAATTGTTGAAG
>CAUYRH010007069.1:0-10507 GCA_963574655.1 Perodicticus potto
TTCTCACAAAGTAATGAGAAAGTCTCTTGAATGTTATCGCAATCAGGTTGATGAAAATATCTCTGATTGTATCTGAAGCCCGTACACTGTACCCCATGATTGAATTATTGTACATAGCTATGATTCAATAAAAAAAAAAAAGAAAAAAAAAATAATGAACCCTTGGGTGGTGCCTGTAGCTCTGTGGGTAGGGTGCTGGCCAAATACACTGAGGCTGGCGGGTTTGAACCCGGCCCCAGACAGCTAAAACAACAATGACAACTGCAATAACAACAACAAAAAAAAAAGCCAGGCACCTGTAGTCCCAGCTACTTGGGAGGCTTAGGCAAGAGGATCACTTGAGACCAAGAGTTTGAGGTTGCTGTGAACTGTAACACCACGGCACTCTACTTAGGGCGACAGCTTGAGATTCTGTCTCAAAAACAAAAATAAAAACAAACAAAAAAAGAACCCTTTGCTGCCAGGAGTCCTCATCTCCTGACCTGTTTTATTTTCTCCTAGGTATTTACTGCACCCTGACACACAATATATTGTACTCCTTTGTTCTCTATCTCATCATCTCCCCTATTAAAATCTAAGTTTCATGGGGACAATAATTTTTTTTTTTGAGATGAAGTCTCACACTGTCACCTTGGGTAGAGTGCTGTGGCATCAAAGCAACCTCAAACTCTTAGGTTCAAACAGTTCTCCTGCCTCAGCCTCCCAAGTAGCTGGGACTACAGGCACCTGCTACCTGCTAGTTTATTTCTATTTTTAGTAGAGATGCTCAGACTGGTCTCAAATTCCTGAGCTCAAGCAATCCACATGCCTCGGCCTTCCAGAGTGCTAAGATTACAGGCATGAGCCACCTTGCCCAGCAGAGGGGACAGGGATTTTTATGAGTTTGGTTCACTGCTATGTCCCTAGCACCTGGAAAGGGATCTGATAGTAACTAGAAAGTTAGTTGAATGAATGGATGAATAAACATTATTTAAGATCCTTTGATAATTGCCCTTCCCACATGATAACTGCTGTCAGCTCTTCCATGTTAATCAGGGTGTCTGAATCCCATCCCCTGCCCAAACTACTTATTCATTTCTCTCTCCCTGTCATTTCTCCTACCCCACTCCTGTTTGTCAGCCCATTCATTCACTCATTCATTCAGTGTATTATTGACTGCCTACTGTGATCCAAGCAATGTGCTAAATGCTGGGGACACAGGTGAGTAAGACCCGCACAATCCTTACCCTCTTTAACAACCCTTGTCTATTAAGGATTGCATTGAGACCCAGCTACTGCCTCTGTTCTTGGTTTCTCTGTACTGCTGCCTCTGACTTTACAGACCTTCCTTTGAGTGTTGTATATTCATAATGCCCTGGACTAAAAAAAAAAAAAAGCTTGTGTTTTGGTTGGTTGCTGTCCAGTTTTGAATAGAGTTCATTTACGAGAGTTAATGGAGCAGGGAGCAAGTGATGCTTGCTTGTAAGGAGACAATAACCACATCCCTTTAGAGTTGCTTTTGGGTCACTGGAACAGATGCTGTGTCCTCAACGGTGATAATCAAAACTCCAATTTCATTAGGCCTATGAGAGACCTAAAATAGTTTGCTACATCTCCCCACTTCCTTGTGTCTTCTGCAGTCAGAGTGAGCTGAGGATGCCTCTTTGCATGCTGAAAAAGCCTAATTAACTCATCCTCTTTAGCTTCACTGTTATTATCTACTGTTCCAACTAAATAGGAGACTAAGCTCCCAACTGACAGAGAATCGTGGTATCAAACTTGATATCAGCCCCAGGTGTCTGTGCCTTTCACTAGGATGTTGGGAACACTTTATACCTCCGTCCCAGAAATCCCCACTTTGGGCCCAGTGGGTCTCTAGAGTCATGATAGATGGTAACTGGAGTTCAGCAAAAAGGAAGAACCGTAGCTAAATATATTTGGAAAAGTCATGTCTTAGATGTCCCATTTAGAAACACAGGGCCCTTAATAGGTAATATGATGAGTATTAACACATTTATGTTTAACTTTGTTAAACCCAGTGTTTCCCAGCCTAATTTGACAATGGAACCTTTTAATCTCAGAACACCACTGACATCTCAGAGGATATTGCTGTTTAGGAGCAAACTGTTTGGCAAATCCTGCTTTCCCTTCATGTCATATCTAAGAGAATAGCAGCACATGGCTTTAAGGGAGCAAGAGAGGAGGGAGATGTGAATGTATCTCTCGGCCAACAGTCTTTGGGGGTCATTAAGAGGAGAATATGGTTTCAAGGAACAAATACTAGACTTAAGGAACACAGTCTTGGGACTTAGCCTAGGTCTATTGCCTAACTAACTATGTGTGGTAGGGCAAATCACTTTCCCTCTGCACCTCCCTCTGCCCCTTAACTTCGAGGAAGACTCTTTTCTCTACTTTCTAACTTAGGAGAGAAAGATTAGCTGTCAAAGCTGTCCTCTGAGGGGAAGAAATTCTGTAATGACCTAATGTACATGTGTGAATAATGCTCTGAGGGAACTAGGTCTCACTTGGTGCTTTCCTTTCCAGTAAAATGTAAGTTTGATGAAATAACAACTACAATTAAAAACACTTACAAACTGGATCTAGAAGATGTCTGCATAATGAAATAACTAACATAAAGTTTAGTTTCTATCTGCTTGGAATCTGATCTAAGCTTGATGGCAATAAGTAGTGTGGCTTTTAAAGAACATGAAATTGCACTTCCTTTATAGGTTAGTTAAATGTTACTTTAGTTATCTCTAAGTAATTGCTAGACCATTGTAATAAATTCAGTGCGATATGTGCTAGGCGAGCATGCCTGCCCTCTGGTTACTTAACACTGTATTCTTGCTGTCTCAGAAATACACATGCCCAGGAGCACTGAGATGCAGGGAGCCAATAGGAGACCATAGATCGATTCCACGGCAATTTGAGAGTTTGAGCCATTCATTTGTTTTCAACACAAAGTGTCCTCCACATAACAAAACAATGAGGCTGACTTATCTGTCTCTTTCCTGTCCTGATCTCTTTAAAAATGCTCATCATGACAAGGTACAAACTGACTTACAATATTAAGCCAACTTTAGATGAGTAAGAATGTTTGCGCCAAGTCCTTCTTGGTTCTGATGCCAGCACACTATTTTCTTTTTTTTTTTTTTTGAGACAGAGTCTCACTATATCACCCTCGGTAGAGAGCTGTCGTGTCACAGCTAGCAGCAACCTCAAACTCTTAGGCTTAAGCAATTCTCTTGCCTCAGCCTCCCAAGTAGCTGGGACTACAGGTACCCACCACAATTCCTGTTGTTTTTGTTGTTGTGGTTGCCATTGTTGTTTGGCAAGCCCAGGCTGGGTTCGAACCCACCAGCCCCGGTGCATGTGGCTGGTGCCCTAGCCGCTGAGCTATAGGCGCTGAGCCAGCAGCACTATTCTTGGTGGTATTCTCAGGGTGCACACAGAAGAACCACCTGGATAATATGGTGAAAGTCCCCGTGTGTCCATGGTATTGGGGGGAAGGAGTTCCAAATCAACCTTTTCATTGGGCCCATGGCAAGCACTGCCCCCCACTCCACTCCAAAGGCAGAGTTAGTAGCACTAAATATAGCACCTGATACATAGCAGCGGCTCAGTCAAAGCTAATAAATACAACCAGTCTAAGAATAGCTGTATAAATGATGCAAGTGGAATGCTTATTCTAGTTTCTATAGCCATTGTTATACACGCAGTGGATGTGTGCCTAACAGTCCAAGCTTTCTCAACCTTGGTACTATTGACATTTTGAGCTAGATAATTTTTTGTTGCTGGTGGGGTGGGAAATGCTTTCTCATGCATTGTCCATGGTTTACCAGCAGCCTTGGCCTCCACCCACTAGATGCCAGTGTGTCCCTCCCCCCAGCAAAAATGTCCCCAAACACTGCCAAATATCTCAATGTTCCCCCCTCCCGCCGCCCCATGGTGTGTGTGTGTGCAAAATCACCCCTCATTGAGAAACACTTATCTTTATGACATGTACTCTTTTCCTTTCTCTAAACCGATATTTATTGGTTTCTACTTACTGAAGGTATAAGTATCCTCTTAATCTGCTTTTATCGTGTTTTCTCCAAATGTTCTCCTATACTGGGGTGGGGAGGGAGTGGAAGCTTTCTAGCTATTGCCACTTAAAAGGAACTGTTTCCCCCTTAAGGGAAGAGAAATATTAAACAAAGAGAAAACATTTCATACATAAATTCAATCTGTAGCTAAGGAGGCTGTTTTGCAGAATGAGCTTCAGATGGCCTAGGGTCCAGGATAGACCCAAGTGCCTAACTCAGAACCGTCTGCAGGTACACAGAGAACCTTTGTGTCTTAAAAGAAACTATGTTCATTTGTTTGCTATGCACGCTTAGAATCTTAACAATAAAACTCCACTGCCATACAAAAGTATTCTTCTGACAATGTTTTTTCTTCCTTGGCTTTGTTTTTATTTACTTCCTCTTTATGTTAACAGTACCAGGAAGGTACCCTTTGTGGGCTCCTGGAACAGGCTGTCTCAGTAACTCTTCCCCCTTCAGAAGCATAATAAGTAGTCCCACTAATTGAAGAAATCAGTAGCCTTTTAAACCTCTTAAATAGAGTGATGATATATGTCTGCTCTTTCTGAAAATGAAAAAAAATTAGAATTCTGACTTAAACCCAGCCAGTGGTCAATCTACTTGAAAATGACTACACATCTGTGTCTAAGGCTGAGAAATAATTTATGACAAATAAAGCTCATGAAAAATTCTAATTTCATTCATGTTGCTACAAGTATAGCTTCATGCTTTTAAAAAAAAATGTGGGCTGGTAACATTTTTCTACCTTCCTTACACTGTAGAGTTAAACAGGTGCCCTTACCTCTCCTCCAGTGCATGGAAAAGGATTGGAATATCTAGAAGTGCAAATAGCTCCTTTCTTGACAACATCATCTTCCAGGCCAAATGTGGCTGAGCAGTTAGTTGCAAAGTACTTATAAGGCTTCCACGTTTTCCCAAAGTCCTGGGACCGGTCGAGCACCATGGCTGCCGGCCTAGGGGACTTAAACACCATAATTAGGTGAGTGAAATAGAACTCGGCTTCCAGGTCTAACTGGATCTTTTCTCTGTGCACATCCTCTGCAGACTGCCACCACGTGCGGGGAAACCTGAAGGATGAGTCGGCCATGGCAGATGGCAGGTGAGCCAAGTGAGGATGGGCGGCATTGCACTTGTCGCACTTGGGCTGCCGACACGTCAGGTCAGTGTTCTCGCTGTAGAAGCAGTACAGTTCAGTGGCATTCTGACCACAGGTGGTGTCCGCCCAGAGTTTTCTCCCTAAAGCCAAATTTCCCATCCGAGGGTTGCAGGCTTTTTCACAGCGTGAACTTGCTCCGGCTACTCCACTCAGTCCTAAGGAAGGGAGAGCACATATTATTGGAGACAAACCCATCTAGAAAGCTCTTCTGGTCCCTAGTCCATCTACATCTACAATGGACAAGGTATCACATCTGCCAAGAGCTTGAGACTTTCAATAATGGGGATGTTCTATCTGACTTGAATATTAACACTGTTCTGCATTCACAATGCATTTGTGTACATATGTGTGTGTGTGTGTTTGTATGTTCAGATGTAAAAATTCACACAAGAAGAAAAATCATGTTAGGTAAAGGGTAAGAAAAGGGAAAATGGAAACATCAGGGTGAAAATTACTAACCTAAAACTTTTCTTTTCTTTTTCTTTCTTTCTTCTTTTTTTTTTAATGGAGACAAAGTCTCACTTTGTTGTCCTGGGTAGAGTGCAGTGGCATCATAGCTCACAGCAACCTCCAACTCTTGGGTTCAAGAGATCCTCTTGCCTCAGCCTCCCAAGCAGCTGTGACTATAGGCACCCACCAGGACATGCAGTTAGTTTTAGAGATGGGGTCTCGCTCTTGCAGAGGCTGATCTTGAACTCCTGAGCTCAGGCAATCCACCTGACTTGGCCTCCCAGAATGCTAGGATTATAGGCATGAGCCACTGTACCCAGCCCCTAAAAATTTCAAGTACTTTTGCCTTATAAACATTTTCTATATTTGAAATAAATATTTTTTGAAGTCATAACTTAAATAAAAAAAAAAACTCTCAAAAGTGCCAAATGGCAAGAAAGCTTATTTTACATCACAAGTTCTCTGCCTCTTGAAGGTTTCTACCTGTGACAGGTTATATAGTAGTTGCTTGTTTGCTTAACAGGAGAATGTTTACAGTCTGGCAGCCACTAGCAGCACCTTTAAACATTATCTGTGAACTGAAACACCTTCTTAAAGAAACACGCTCTTCCTCCCAAAGAAAGGTCCAGCAGACTCTAATGTTTCAAAATTACTGAAAGTGATAAGCAATATCCACTTATTAACATTCTGACTACATATTATAATCCTTTAATTTGGGTCTGTCATTTTAATTATGAATACCTTAAGCAAAATTATCTATTTTAAAGGTTAAAACAGAGAGGAAAAGAGGGGAAAGGCAATCAAACCCCAAATTCTGGCTAATTGAATGTTTCTGCTTCCTAAGAAGCAGTACCTCTGAACTGTTATCACAATAGTGTTGGAGGGGGCCAAATGACAGCTTAGACTGAAACAGACTTTTCACAAACTGATTGACCATCACCAACCCCACATAGCCTTGCAACGAAGATAAACGGCTTCCTTAGGCATTATTTTTTTTAAATGTCAAATTAAAGCGTCGATTCTGCCTGGACTCTGCTTGTCACTTTTCTGATTAGCTGGGGCAACAATTGCTTGTGGCCAGAAACACACAAACACCCAGTGTGCTATGACTCACCTGTAAAGCATTTCGGAGAAAATCATATACTGCCTGTACAAGTATTGCTAACTTGAAACATTTGCCTTGTGATATTTATTTACAGCCTCTCCCTGGCTTGCATGTTTTTGCCATAACATGGTTTGAAGAGGGAAAAGTTTATTAAAGTTCGCTTTTTAAAGGTGCATAAGCAGAAAGAATGAAAGTAAAATCCTTGTCTTTTAATGGCTTCTTGGGAAAAGTACTGGATAATTTTAAATGCCCCTAAACTAATAAGTTCAGTAAAGATTTGAGCTACATAATCCGTGGGCAAAAATCCTCCGGCATCCCAAGTGGCTGTCCAAGTTTACTACGGATGCTGCTGTTGACGCTAACGGGGGATGCAGATTCTGAAACTTGGATTTCCCCCGGTGCCCGCGGATGGGGGCGGGGGAAGAGGCGCGGGTGACCACGCTCTCTGTCCACCAGTCAGTCCCTCTAGCCCACACTCCCTTTCTGGAGCAGGCGAAGTTTGCACGAGAGTCTGGATGGCTGCGGACTCTCTCACAGGGGCACTTACGCCTAACTGGAAACCGGGTGCTCCGCAAGGGGGTGACTGGGAGACGAGCAGAAGGCGTCCCGAATACAGAAAGGATGAGCCAGGAACGGGTGGCCCAGGGCAGCCCGAGCAAGCCAGGAGGGGAGTGGGAGGGTGGAGGGCACCTGACGAAGCCTCTGCTTGTTGTCCAGTTACCGAGACAGGGAGCGGACCCGCCTCCGACCTCCCTCCGAGCCTTGCCCAGGGTACCAATTCCCCAGGGGCGGCCAGCCAGGTCCGTGCAAACCCAGGGTGAGCAGTACCTAGTGCCCAGCCTAGAGTCTGACTGCGTTCCAGCCGCTCACCCCGCCCCCGCTGTGTCCCTGCCTGGCTCCCCAGAACCCAGCTTGAGGTCGGGGCCGCTGGGGATGGCTCTGAAGGAGAGAGCGGCCCGGCCCACGCGCGCCCAGGGTCGCTGGGCCACCCCTCCTCATCATTCCTCAGGCCATGAAGTGCCGGGGGATGGCGAGCTGGGTCCTTTGTTCCCTCACAAAGTGGAAGGGCAGTTTTTTACAAGCCAAGCCGAGGAAGGGGCCCTGGTCGCGGTATCTCCGGCCGGGCACACCCAGAATATCGGGTTATCTAAAGGCGTGTGTATCTCAGTTGCAAGAAGAAAAAAAAAAAAATCCATAGGATTTGAAGCTGCGGGGCCCCGGGGAAGGAGGCGGAACATGGCCACTCATTTCACCGTCGGGCGCCGAGCTGTGCGCTTCCAGCCCGGGCTCCCCCGCACCTCGGCGTCGGGAGCTGGGGAAGAGAAGGCGCGAGGGCAGGGTGGGGGCCCGGCCGCGTCACCACCCACCTGCGGCCACCGCCGAGCAGCCCCAGAGCAGCAGCAGCCGCGCGCAGCTCCCCATGGCCGAGACCTCTCGGCTGCGGGCTGACGCGCCAGCAGTCCTCCGGAGGAACCGGGGCTCCTTCCTTCCTCGTCCTCCTGGGGCGCCAGGCTCGGTCAGCGGGCGGCGGCGGCGGGGAGCCGCGGGCCGGGGCCGCGCCGGGCGGCGGGGTGACCCTGGCGCACCGGCCTCGGGGGCGGCGGGAGCCCCGGGACCATAGCCGGCCTGGCCGCGCTGCCCCGCCGAGTGGCCCTGCGCCCGCAGCCGCCGCTGAACTTCGCGAGACCTTTCACTTCCCGGCCGCCGCCGCCGCCGCCGCCGCCTGGGCGTCCTCCTCCGGCCGCCGCGTCTCGGTCGCGTCCTTCTCCATGGGCAGTTCCATGGGATGCATTTTTATTGCACCGACACCGCGGCGCTCCGGTGCCGGCCCTCCTCCCCTCGCACCTCCACCCCTTCCTCCCGCCCGCCCCCCGCGCTTGACAGCCCGGGCGGTGCAGCCCGAGCGGCCGGGGAGGGGTCCCCGCGCCCCCGCGCCCCACGGCCGCCCCCGGCCCCCGCCGCGCGCCCTGCATCTCCCCGTGACCCCCTGGTGCCGCCAGCACCCACGGGCCTCCTGGGGAAACAGTCTCCCACCTTCTCCCGGAGCATTCCTGAGAGCGGTCGACTCCCTCTCGATCAGGTCAGGGCACGCCGAGGGGCTTAAAAAACCGCGAAACAGGCCAGCTCCTTCTTCCCACATCCCCCAGCCAAACAAGCCCTCCTCCCCCTGCCTCCCGCTACCCCCTCTACGGAAGTCCCGGGACCCGGGGACCGAACCCCGCAACAGAGAACGCGCGGGGGAGCGGCGTTCGCCACTCCTCTGCCGCCTTTATCGGGAGACATCTCGGCTAAACAATCAGTGCCTGCATGATCCGAGCATGTGCCCATTTGGGTGTAAAAAGAGTTCCCTTACTCAAACTCGGGTTGCTAAAAGAGGGTCACGAGAGTAACTGGTGGGCAGTTTACAACATCCTTGTCTAGAGGGTGAGGCATGACAAAGAACTCTCCAACCCTACAGAAAATGTGCTGTGAAACAATAATGTTATGAAATAACCTGTGCGGAACAATTTAGTAGCAACCGCACGCAGCTAATTGTAGATAGGATTGCTCTGGGCTGGTGCTTCTGGAAGGAGATTAAATAGCAGTTGAGTCTGGGACTTTTGCAAGCTCTGTGAAAATGTAATTCTACATACACTTCCCGGGAAATTGGCAAAAGTTAAGTCGAAAGCAAATTTATATTGCAGAGCTCATTTTGTGCCTTTGAATATTTTCCAGAAAATTAACTACGGGTAACATTCAGTTGTTGAGTCTGCTACAGATGAGGACAATTCAGAGCTTTGGGGTACGTGTAGATATTATTTACAAAGATGCAGCCAGGAACATCTAAATTTATATCCTCTAGGGGGAATTGGGTTAAGGTCAGCATCATTCATTTGGGAGACATTAAAATTATTCTCTGGCCAATAGGAAGTGGCAAAAGGTATGGGACAGCAATTCGTATAGCATCATCTACTTTAGAAAACAGATTCTTTGAGTTTTCAAATATTGGCAATGTTGGGGCTTTCTTAGAAATACGCTCCTAATGGAATCACTGAAACACCTCTCCAACAGTTCTCACCAAATAAATGATGGGAAATTATAACAAACAAAGGCTGTAAAGCACAAATCTTAACCTAATGGCTAAGGTAAATTTAAAAAAAAAGAAAGAAGGGAAGAAAATAATGTACTTTTATTACTAACTTCTGAATCAAGCATATTTAGGTACAACCGCTCCCTTTTTTACATTGACAGCTAAAATTACATTTATTGTGTACATTTATACAATAAATGTTATAAAGTATGCACATATTGTGGAATGCCTAAATCTAGCCAATTAGCATATGTTTTACTTCACGTATTTATCATTCTTCTGGTGAGAACACTTTATACCCACTCTCTTAGCATTTTTGGACAATATAATATGTTATTAAAAATGGAAGATTTCGGATAGGCGGAGCAAGATGGCAGCCGAGTAACAGCTTCCCTGCGGCTGGGCACGCAGTTGGGGTTTCTGCTCGGAGAGGGAGAATTGATGCAGGACATCTGGCACCCTAGCCAGCTCAGCGGAGCTGGCGGACCTGCCGCCTCCTCCGTGGTGGTGTTGGTGCTGCGGCAACCAGCTGAAGAGCCAGTGGGCTGGATGACAGACAAGGAGGGGGACCTACAACGCCCACCAGAGGCTCCAATAGCCAAAAAGGCTGGACAACTGCTGAGGAGACACTTGTGCCTTGGTGTCTCCTTCACTTTACACTT
>CAUYRH010007070.1:0-27667 GCA_963574655.1 Perodicticus potto
TTCTCACCAGCAAGGTAGAAGTGTTCCCTTTCTCCACATCCACACCAACATCTCTGATTTTGAGATTTTGTGATGTGGGCTAATCTTACTGGAGTTAGATGATATGTCAAAGCAGTTTTGATTTACATTTAATTTTTAAAAAGAATGCTGAGATCCTACTGCTACACAGGCCATTGGGCTGTAGGAGGAGACTAGCACTGAGGTGACTGATTTATGATAAAAATTAAATAGGTTTTATTTCCTATTTGTTGTCCTGAGCGATTTTATAATTTAGGACTTATTCTTTTGAATATGAAGAAGGATATATATTATTGATTTGGTAACAGTTATTTCACTTCAGGCAAATATTATCGAGTCCTTAACTTCCTGTGTGAAAAGACTGAATCTGTCATCACCATCATTGTCATCATCCTCTGCAACCTCGGAGCTGATATTTGTCACTCCAAGACTTTTCCAAGTGTTCTATATGGGTTCCTTCCTTCCTTACACTAACCCAGTGAAAATCATACCCATTTTCTATTCATGCAAGGAAATGACATCTCCAGGAAGTTGGTAACAGTCAAGTATGAAAGTGAGTCATCAGTTTCTTGGTGCCCTGTGAAAAATCGAGCTGCTAACTGTGGTGCCATCCAGTTAAGATGCCATTTGGCAGCACTCACAGTGAAAGACAGCAGCTTCTGTGCAGGGGGAGGCATCTCTTTATGGTGTCAAATCTTTTATTGGTTACGTGTTTTATGATTCAGCACTAAAGTCCACTAATTAGAATCGTGTATCCTATAAAATTTTATTATAAATATATGCCAGACTGTCAGGCTATGAAGAGGATTTGTGCTTTTATTAAGGCATGTAAGTATTTGTGCTTTTATTAATATGCTAATGCTGGTCTTTTGTGGGCCTCAGATTCTGTAGATGAACTATCCTGGCTGTCAGAGTGCCTGCTTTTTACTGAGAAACAAGTGGTTTGACAACTGAGATAAGACTGGAATTGTGTTTTATAGCCAAAAGTACAGAAATAGCTAAGTACTTTTGTTTTGGAATGGATGAAATATTATGAAGAATTTGTACTTAGAATAACCATAAAGGGCCTGTTCAGGCAGTTTGATGAGATCAGGTTGAAATATTAGTTCTTTGGTGAAATTTATGATATTGGTGGATTATGTGTTATGTCGTCATAACTTGACAGCTAGAGGCTGGAACTTTTCAAAGTGCTGTTGCACAAGCTCGTGCTACTGGCTATTACATGTACATGTTTGACTCTTTCTGATTTATGAGGTGGATGTTTCATTGAGAAAAATTCTGTTAGAAATATCAGTGTCCGGTTCTTTCAACACGTTTTCTTTTTCTTAGTAGCTGTTACATTGCAAAGCTAGTGTTAAGTGAACAGGGTGCTGCACGAGCACCTTTGAATATTCTCTACCTGTTGGCCTTCCCTTGGGTTTGACATCATGGCTGCCATTGGCATTAAAATCCCCTGCTCCGATCAGCTCAAAAAGTGCTATTGCTACCATTGCTCTGTTTAATTTGTTTCTTTTTTCTTTTTCTTTAAATTGAGTTTTCAGTTTAATTTTTAAGAGAATCTTTCTCCAGTATCAATCTTCCCTTTGGAAAGGGAGCTTGGCCTGGAGATGATAAGTTAGTTGTGTGAATTCAAAGATGGTAATAACACTTCGTGTCTTCTGGACTGTGGATAATTGAGGCTCATTGCAGGGAATAGAGAAAATCCCTTCATCAAACATGTGCATTCCTCTCCGTGGACTGATTTCTAAATAATTTTGCCTGGAGAGTCTTTTATGGTGGATGGAGATCTTATTTATTTAAGATCTTGATAATGTGGTACCCATTCCCAGTCTGAAATAGTCCATGAAGACTGGATTAGATAATCATTGGCATTCTGTACATGTCCTGTATGTATATGAGGAAACTCTACAAAATAGCAAAGAATTCCCCAATCAGCAATACATTGAAAGACATCTTCAGAGTCTCCACACCTGCCAATGAAACATTTTTTTAAAAATGGAGAGAAACAATTCAAATTGCAAGAGCTTTTAAGGGAAAGCTAAGAATATTTCAAGTAGGGAGGAGAACCTAACTTTCCTTTTGCCTTCATGTTTTTAAATTACAATTTAAAATACCATTAGATTTCTACTTATTATGAAAGAGTAAAATATGTGCATGATAATCTTTTGCATGCTTTAAATTTTTTTTTTAATTTCAGGTTAATGTGAGGGTACAACTAGGTTACAATACTTGCATATGTTAGGTAGAGTTGCTCTTTCAACTCATAGCCTTACGTTGGGAGCACAGCCATCCCCGTCCCTCCTCCCTCCCCTTCCCCCCTTGTTCTCTCTCTCCCCAACTTGGATTGAATTGTGTTTTTCTCTTACGCAGGCTCTTGGCTTCTTATTACTATTGAGCACATTGGATATTTGCTTTTCCATGCTTGTAATACTTTACTAGGAAGAATGTGCTTCAACTTCATCCAGGCTTAATAGAAAAGATGTAAAGTCTCCATTGTTTTTATGGCTGAATAGTATTCCATGGTCTACCTATACCACTGTTTGTTAATACATTCTAGGGTTGATGGCATTTAGATTGTTTCCGCATCTTGCTGATTGTAAATTGAGCTCAGTAAACAATTTAGTGCAAATGTCTTTTTGATAAAATGAATTTCTTTCTTCTGAGTAGATGCCCGGTAGTGGCAGCATGGTGTCAAATGGGAGGTCTAATTTAATTCTTTGAGGATCTCTGTACTTCTTCTTGACATGCTTTATTGCTTATAAACATGCATAATTTGGCTCAGCGCTTGTGGCTCAACGGGCTAAGGCGCCAGCCACGTACACCTGAGCTGGCAGGTTCGAATCCAGACCAGACCCAACAAACAATGATGGCTGCAACCAAAAAATGGCCGGGAGTTGTGGCGGGCGCGTGTAGTCCCAGCTACTTGGGAGGCAGAGGCAAGATACTCGCTTGAGCCCAGGAATTGGAGGTTGCTGTGAGCTGTGATGTCACAGCACTCTACCCAGTGTGACAGCTTGAGGCTCTGTCTCAAAAAAAAAAAAAAAAAAAGAATAAACATGCATAATTTTATAAAAACATATTATTTATGCTATTTGTATCTTAGAGACCATTTTTTAATTTTCAAGCTGAATTCTTCTATACTTTTGATGTCATTAATATTAATAGTTTATTCTTTAGTCTCATCTTTTTCATACAGAGGTACATCTGCCTTTTTATATATATATATATTACAGTTTTATAATATATATATTGTAATATATATATTACAGTTTTATTTGAGACAGGGTCTCACTCTGTTGCCCAAGCTAGAGTACTGTGGCATCATCAGAACTCACTGTCACCTCAGATTCCTGGACCCAAGGAGTCCTCCTGCCTCATCCTGCCAAGTAGCTGGATTTATAGGTGCATACAACCGTGTTTGGCTAATGATTTCTTTTTTTCTTTTTTGTAGAGATGGGGATTTTTTTATGTTGCCCAGGCTGGTCTCAAACTCCTGGTGTCAAGTGATCCTTCTTTCTCAGCCTCCCAATATGCTAGGATTTCAAACCTGAACCACCATACCTGACCAGCTGTGATAAATTCATAGTGATATGTGGTTTTGTAGAGAAGGTCCATTATTTACCCACCTGCATCTTATTTTTGGAACTTGACAGCTCATCATGGAGTCTCTTCCTGTATTATGTTGGTTTATTTTGTTCTTTATTTTGTCTCTTCGGACAACTCATTAGTTTATTTTCATGTTTTTTTTTCTCTAATAATTAAGAGCTTGAAGGCTAAATATTTTCAGTTTGCCTGTGAATCACAATTTGTTATAAAGTGATTTTCCCTTCATTATACTCAAGATAGAGTATGATTTTGATTCTCTTTTTGGTCCACGAATGACATAGAAGAGTGTCTTAATATTCCAGGTTGTTAATCTTTTTTCATTTTTTAGTATTTGTTTCTAAATGTTATTGTTTGTGATTGGAAAGCTCTTCACATGATTAATGTACACAGCCAAGAATGAAAATCACTGTTGTGGACAATGGCTGTTGACATATCTAAAACTCTTAGGTAATACTGGGTGAACATTCATGAGACAATATGGGAAATTTGAACACTGACTAGATATTTCATAATATCAAATCACGTTTTAGAGTTGTATATGGTAACTGGAGGTTATAGGTAAGGCAATATTATTCACGTGTGAATTGTTGCTATAGCTGTGTGCTGGGTGTGGGGGGCCTTATTTTAATATTCTCTTTTGCATATATTTGAAAATTTCCACAATAAAAATAGAATGAGAAGAAATACCTAAACAGGTAGAAGGAAAAGCAGAAGAGAATAGTGTTAGAAAAAGTGTCAAGACAGTAAGAGTTTCCACAGTATTAACAAAAGTAATAATAAGTTCATTGGATTTGGTAACATGAAGATCATCTGATGACCTTAGCGAGATCTGGCTCAGTGGAGAATGGTCTGGAAGCAAGTTTGGGGTGCACCCGGAACTGACAAGAAGCAACAGTGAGTCAGAAAAGAGAGGAGAACGTGGCCCTGCCTGGTATGAGGACATTTGAGATGGGACAGGTTTGCATGTACTTAAATGACGAGATGGAACTATGGAGAGGGAAGTAGTGAATGCTTGGGAAGGAAACAGAGGCGTGCATCAGCTTTGGTTTCCCTAGAACAATCTCAAAGGTTTGGCGTGGAGAGCAATGTGGATAACGTGTTCCTAGCATCATGTACAGCATATTAACAAGTCATTATTATAAGAGTTTCAGAATTTGGGTATGTGTGATTATGCATCTGAATAAGTTCCTTTTGTGTGACTCTTTTTAATGTTAACATTTTGATGTAAGTTGCAGATTTCTACGTTCAAATATTAAGAAATGGTCTTTGTACATTTCTTAAAATGCTTTTCATATCTAAAACAAAATTTAGAATGGCCAATAATTATATATATGTGTTGGAAATAGTAATATATTAAACTGATAACTGAGTACTTTCCCAGACCTAAGTTAGATGAGTAACTTCAATCTATTTTCTGGGAGAGATGTGGGAGGGAACAAAACAGAGAGAGGGGGAGAGAGAGAGGAAGAGAGAAGTGAATGAATGAATTTAAAGGGGCAAAGTGACAGGAAGGAATATATTTAAATCAATTAAAGCAGTGTTTGTTCAGGACAAACTTACATTGATCACTGTTATTGTCATTTTGGTTATTTTTATTTCCAGCTGTATTATCTCCTGCCAAAAAGTATGACTTTTTATCCACAGCTTTCTCATTTGTTTTTCTCTTAATTAACTTGAAAAATAAGAGTCTAAAGAATGCAATGTGTTGAACTTAAAAGGGCTTTTTTTGTTTGTTTGTTGAAACAGAACTGTTCATTTTGAAGGCGGCGCTATATCTGTTCACGCACGTTCCCTTTGGAGACTAGAGACGCTGAGAGTTGCGTAAGTAATCTGGACACAGCCTGGCTTCTAGGTGTACACAGTAGCTCCTTGCCCTTGACCTCTGTGCCTGTGTCAGCCATACTGGCGACTAAAGCAAACAAATGAACAAACAGAACACTAGAAAAGTGCTGGAGAGTCTCTCTTCCTCCTACCGTTATTTATCTTGCCTTAGCCTAAGCATGCCAGCTGGCAAACCTAAGAAACAAGCAATGATTTTGTACATTCTGCTTTTGTCTTTAGCCTCGTTTGTTTTTTGTCACATCATCTAACCCCAGAGCATGCATCTCTTGGCAAAAAGGGCTACTAGGGAGAGCAATGAGCGGTTCAGAGACAGGAGAAGTTCTTTGCAAGCCTGTCGCACATTTCAGATCTGAGAGATTCTGGGTTTAACCTTCTAAGGGTACATTTAAGACAGAGGAAACTTGAACCATAGGAGAAGAGTCCTTACTGGCAGCCGCTATGTTTACTTAAAAATAGCTTGATAGCTGAGTAAAAAATCCATATTGTAATAAAAGTCACTATATAAACATTATAGTAATAAGGATTTTTATTTTATATATGTACACACACACACACACACACACACACACACGGTGCCAAAAATGTATAGCCATTTTAAGAAAGGAAAAACCTGGGAGGCATCTGTGGCTCAAAGGAATAGGGTGCTGGCCCCATATATGAAGGTGGCGGGTTCAAACCCAGACCTGGCCAAAAAGGAAAAAAAAAAAACAAAAAACAAACAAACCGCAAAAAAAAAAAAAAAAAAAAAAAAATAAAGAAAGAAAGGAAAAAACTATATTAAATTTGTGATACTGAAGTCTCATGTTTGACTTCTAGGATTACAAGAGGTGCTCAACGTGATTTGTATTCACCTTTTTGTTATTAGTTTATATTGAGTCTTTATTAAAATTCTAATTTCTTTTCCTTTCTTAAAATGTATATGTATATTGTTGGCATGTTCTGCATTTTTGTTTTTTTCCTGGTGATTTCAAATAGCCATCCGGAGATTGCCTTTTAGTTCCTTTAAATAAATACAATACTGATTATAAAGGTGTCATTATAAGCTATTTTAAATAGAATTAAAAATGTCAGATTTTTTTTTTAAGAACTGAAAGGTAAGTCCTTTGCCTAAAAGCAATAAATTTTCTAAGTATTTGTTTTCTATTGTATTGGGCTTTAAAGAAATTATTTATTTCATATTATTTTACTATAAAATAGTTGTCTTATAGACTTTATTTTGAGTTTATTGCCTTTCTAATAACAATTAAAACAGTTTAGTAGTCTAAAGTTGCTTTTGCTCACGTGTTATACATACTGTAACTCTGAAAAACTTTGTATCTCCTTGAACAATGTAAGGTTGACATAGAAATTATTTTGTTATCAGTTTAAATAGACACATACTTCCAACCTATTTTAAGTAGTGACATGTTAAAATAAAATGGTTACACCAGTCTGGTCAAAACATCAATTGGCTATAAGTTCTGCTATAATTTAGTACCCACTTTGATTAATTTAAAATATACTTGACCTCACTGTGCATTTATGGTCCCAGCTACTTGGGAATCAGAGGCAGGAAGATTGTTTGAGCCCAGGAGTTCAAGATCAGCCTGGGACATAACAAGACCCCCATCTTTAAATTAATTAATTAATTAAACAAGTAAAAAATTAAATAAAAATACTTGAACACAGTCTTCCTTAACAGTAAAAATTTTATATTATATCTCTCACTGAAAATGTAATTTCTGTTACGACTTACTTTTCTTGTGCACTTCATAATACTCCCATGAAACAAAAATACTTATATAAATTAAATTTATTGTTTCTGTTTCTTACCCTAGTAAGTATGTAACTTAAAAAAACTCTGTATTAATACCATTAATTGGTATAATTAAATTTCTTTGAAATAAATATACATGTGATCACATCCAACCAAATGTTACTACTTTCGATAAATAAATAGAGTACAATTTTATTAGAAATGCATCTTAATGAAATGAAAGAAGAGACCGACTTGCAAGGCAAAAAAGGAAAGACTCCTAGCTTTTAAATATTTTGTAATTATTCAGAGAATTTAGGGAAAGGGTTTTAAATATACGCATATGTACACATATTTCCTTTACCTTGTGTATTATAAAAATGATTCAAGAAATGACACATATATAATGACATATATTAATATACCCAATTAATAATTAGACATAGTTTGTCAGTATATTAAGCAAGATAAGTTTAGAGAGGCTCTGTTGCCTTCATAAAACAGATTCCAAAATGTGTTTTCAAAATTTATGGACACACTTCATGACTGTGTGCTTAAAGAAATGAATTCTTTTTTAAGCTAAGGCCCTAAATCTGTCTTCATTTGGCTTTTAAAAAAAGAATGAAAGCTACTTTTGAGAACCTGAAGGGCCTTCATTTTTACTGTCAGTAATAAGATTAATGGGCCATAACTCTGCAAATCCAGATCGCTCTGCAAACCTCTGCACACCTTCCTAGGGGGGTCTTGATTGTGTGTCTCCATTGCTGCTTATGTTTGCATTTTTAAATGGAAAGTTAGGAGTTTGTTTTCACTTTGATTATGGATGATGGATATACAGAAGGATAAGATTTTCTGATCAGCTACAGGGGTAAGGGGACATTAAATCGCCTCTCAGAACTAGCTGTCATTGAGTTGAATACCCCAGCAGAAGGCAAGGCGGGTAGTTTTTTTTTTTTTAACAATTCATAAGATTAAAGAGAAATATTTTGCTTTATTCTGTGACTCTTAATTAATACCATTTTGCCTTCCTGCCTAAAATAGGAAAGTAGGAGCTATATATGTAAAGCATATAATTATTTTAAGGATTTTTTTCCAGATTACATTGATCCTTTAAACTACTTTGGATTTTTTGTAAATATACAAATTAAACTGCCTTCATTAATCATGGCCACATTATTACTAATTTACTAATTTTCTTTGTACTTAGGAAATTATAATCAAAAATCCTGCTTACGTTTATGATACAAATATGTTGCCTAATGCCAATATTTATATTCAATATTTGGGAAGCTCTGTGTTCTTTTTTCTCCAGTGAGATCCCAAGTATTTGTTATAACTTATGTAGCTCATTCATTATATATTTTATATTACACACTTTTACAAATGAAATTAATACTGTCAAAACTTTGCCAAAATAGGATCATTATAATAAATGATCTTAATGTAGGAAGTTAAATTTAATGGAAAACACTGTTTTATATTTTATCCAAATACGAAGTTATAAGACTATGATAAGTGATCTGTGTTAGTTCTTACAATAGAAATAATCATTGAAATTAAAATAAGTATGTACAGTTCAAATTTCATTTTTTAAGAGTGTTACAAATATAATTTAAAGATGACGTAACATGAAGAGATACTCAACACTCCACCACTTCCTTTGAGATTTTTTTCAGGCGAATATGAGTAATACATAGGCAACAGATTTTTTGATGTGTTAGCATAGGAAATGGCTTTATATAACTTCATTACTATCATTAATTTCAGTTTTTGCTGCATATTATTTTTTTGCCCATTTATGGGCTTGCCCTCTTTTTTGGAGGTGTCTAGGGCATATGAGACCAAGCTAATTTGGGTGCCTATGAGCTAAAGAAAACAGGCTTAGACTTCACAGTGTTTCTGCCCCACACTGGCCATGTTCCTTCCTTTTCGACAAGAATTTCCTTAGTGATTTGAAAGGAGCACTAGTACACATGAATGTTATTAAATAGATTTGAGCATAGTATCTAGAATAGCTGCTAGTAATTCTGGTAAAAAAGTTTCTGTTTATGGTCAAATTTTGGATAATTTTTAAAGTAAAGATTAAGATGGATAATTTTTTATTTCCAAAATTTATATTTTCAAGATATATCATTGTTCGTGAAAATATTTCATTCTTGGAAAAGCATACTCAAATGCTTTTTCAAATAATGGAAACAAATATGAAAAATTAAGTGTGGATTTTATGATATTTACAAGCAATATATTTAATTCTATAAGAGGATACTTCAAAAAAATCTCATTTATTAGCAAACTAGAGGTGCTATCAGATGCTGTTATTGGCAGGTAAACTTTTATTTTACTTTTCAAACAACACTGCATTATTATTGGGATTTATTGGTATATGGTTACTAATTTAGTTGGGAGACTTTTCCAAATCAATTGTCTGTATAAATAAAATGCACAATGAAGTTGTAATATTCTGTTGTTAATTTCCTCTGCCATTATCCAAGTCAGAAATCCAGGTTAGGAAAACAACATTGGTTCGTAGTTGACTGAGATTGCTGGCTTTGAAAAATTCTCAATTTTTAGGGTATGAAAGTTTTTAATGAATGTATATAAAATCAAATTTATTAATTAATAAGACAACTCTGAATTCCTCCATTTATTTCCTTTTGTCAGTTTGATTCCCTGCATTTTAATAAACTCATCCATTATCAATATCTTTTAAAAAATTCTTTATTTTTTCTTTCATTTTCTGTTATTGCTATGTGAAACTTTACAACATATGTTCTTTGTAGACTCCTTTCCTTTTATAAAATATCTGGCTGCATTCTTTTTGTGATTTTTGTCCTTGAATTTGGATTTGTGTAATATCAAATTTGCCATCTTTCCCTTTGACGCTTACTTGCACCTTAAATCTTTTCTACTCATTTGCTTTTAATTTTTTGAGTGACTTGATGATAAGCATACCTCTCATCAATTACAAACCCAGGCTGTTCTCTCTTTGCAGAATAGCGTGTTAGGGAAAAGTTGAGCATGTGACAACTGTGCTTTCACTCTGTACCTTAGCAAGGACAGCGTTCCTAAATGCACAACTTTCTGTTGACAAAGTAACGTGCAAAGCACAGACAGCCCGTGTCTTGATTGATTTATTTACTTTACCTATCTAAAGCCATTTCTTTTAAAATTTCTTTCTTTTTAAAATAATTTGTTTTGAGACAGTCTCACTCTGTTGCCCAAGCTAGAGTGCCATGGCCTCACCCTCGCACACAGCAACCTCCAACTTCTGGGCTTCAAGTGATTCCCTGCCTCAGTCTCCTGAGTAACTGCAAAGATTAGCTAATTTCTCTATTTTTCATAGACACAGGGTCTCTCTCTTGCTCAGGCTGGTCTTGATTGAACTCCTGAGCTTAAGTGATCCTCCAACCACGGCCTCCCAGAGTGCTGGGATTAAAGGCCTCAACTATCACATGTGCCCATCTAAAAGTCCTTCTTTTTTAAAAAGAGACTTTTTTAAATGATCATAACTTTATTTTTTATCTTTTTTCTCCAACTTAGTCTATGTTTTCTGGTTTTTATGTTTTTTTTCTTTTCTTTTTTTCCTCTTGACCTTCATAGAATTTTCACTTTCTTGCTTTTGTTTATTGGCTTTTAATAATATCATTGTTATACAATATTAATATTTAAAGCATAAGAATAATTTCTTTTGTCAAGTAACTATAGTCTAAGTTACATACCTCAGTGTGTGGGTATTGATGTGTGTTTATATGTATCCTGATATACATGAAAGTTCCATTCAATTATACTTAGACACTGGCAAGAATATCACTAATTTTCAAGTCTGTGCAAATATAACAACTGGTAAATGCTATGATATCACTTGAAGTCATACTTTCTATATGTGTGACTAGTGCTTAGAGGTTGAATTGGAGAATAAGTTTTTAGTTATCTTTGTGTAGAGTTGTGTACCAGTGTGAATAGTACAGCATTTGAAGTCAGAACATCTACCCGCTGGAGTTAAATTTCACTTCTACTTACTATCAGCTTTGTGACATGGGATATTACTTATTCATTCTGAATAACCATTTGGCTGTTTTTGAAATGAAATTGCTATCACCAACATCAGAAGATGTTTGATTTCAGCAAGTCACTGCGAAGCACCCTTGTTCATTGTCTGCACATGGTTTAATGGCTACTTCTCACATGACTTTGGATCCTATTGGATCAAGTCATAAATGTTTTCATTAGGTGGAGTGGAAGCCACATAAGATGGGGCCAGCCATTCCGACTACGCCACGTCACCACAGGAAAATACCTGAGTCTCATGGAAGACAAAACCCTTCTACTCATGGACAAAGAGAAAGCTGATGTGAAATCAACCGCATTTACCTTCCGGTCTTCCAAGGTAAGACAGAAAGACTAGCTTGGATTTCTTATAATTATATCCCCATCACATTTTCTTTGATGGCGATAACTCCTTGGATGTTAGAAACACAAAAAGGGATGAAGGGGGGCATGTTTTGTATGTATTTCTAAATCCCCAGTTTCTCTCCCATCCCTTCCTGTCCCTAAAAACCAATTTCCTAAACTGTTAAAACCTGCCCAGGTGTTTCACTTGGGTCACTGTTCTTTGAGACATCCATCCAGCTGCTTCTTGTTTTCTGAGGCATTGGCAGTGTAGAGTTTGTACAAACCTGGGGATGTTGTGGTATAACAGAACGAGGTGAAAGCGTACCAGAATACTTTTGGTCAAAGATACATTTGTATATCCACTCTTGCATGCAGACCTTTCTTCTTAACCCTCACTGAATAATTTTTATGATAATTGTAGATATTTTTCATAATTTAATGAAGATTTGTGAAACTTGAGCATGATGAAGTAATTAGACTGAACTACTGAGCAGCTTCTGTCTTAGGAAGGCAAAGCCTTTTATTCCTGTTATACAGAGATAAAGGCTTGACTTGATTTGCATTTCTGAGATTAGTACATACTCATCTAGGGGTAAGCATCTTCAGAGTGTTATTCAGCCTCCACCTTTTTTTATTTTTAACTTGCTATTTGTTTCAGCTACGAGAAAAATCTAAAGGTTCCATTCCCCTTCCTCATATTTTGTATTCTGCCTAAATTCAAGTTGGATTTCTGATAGTATTATTAGATGAGAAAAAGATATGGACACGGTGTTTAATATATTCAGAACAAGGTCATTGTTTGGGTTAGTAGGACTATAATACAAGCACTCCGATACTTCTTTGATAATTTTGGATATGGTTTAAATGTATACTTTCCCCTTCTCCAGAGATTTATATGTTAGATAAAATTTTCTTATTATGTTGTAACAAGTAACAAATGATTATTTCCTTAAAAAATAATTAGCTGCTGGTGGGATGTGCCTGTAGTCCTGGCTGCTCAGGAAGGTGAGGCAGGAGAATTGCTTCGGCTTAGGCATTTGAAGCTATCCTGGGTGATATTTCATCTCAACCTCCCTCCCTAAAAAACAAAGTATTTATTTATTTATTTATGTTTTTATTATTATTTTATTAAATCACATATGCATAGATCATGAATACATTTATGCCTTTGTGGGATTCAGTATGTTGATTATTTGTACAAATTGGAGTGCTTACATCCTGCTAATTAACATAGCTTTCAACTCATTTACTTAATCACAGTGTTAAGAGAACTATGAAACTCTAAGAAAAGAAATAGCTGAAGATGTTAACAAATGGAAAAACATACCATTCTCATGGCTGGGAAGAATCAACATTGTTAAAATGTCTGTATTACCTAAAGCAATCTACAGATTTAATGCAATCCCTATTAAAGCACCTCTGTCATACTTTAAAGATCTGGAAAAATTAGTACTTTGTTTTATATGGTAACACAAAAAACCTCGAATAGCCAAGACATTACTCAGAAATAAAAACAAAGCAGGAGGAATCACGCTACCAGACTTCAGACTATACTATAAATCTATAGTGATCAAAACAGCATGGTACTGGCACAAAAATAGAGAGGTAGATGTATGGAACAGAATTGAAAACCAAGAGATGAACCCAGATACTTATCGTCATTTGATCTTTGAAAAGCTTATCAAAACCAAGTATTTATTTAACTGTAAGGACTTTCACAAGAACTTGTACTTGCAGTTGTCTCTAGATACCACTGGTCACTTTCTTTCTGCATTAGTCATAGTCCAGACTTCTCCAGTGAGTGCAGAAAATAGAGAACATTATTTTTGCTAATTAGGAAAATAAATTCTTTTCACAAAACCCCTAATAATATATTTCATATAAATAACATTTGATATGCAAGAAAATAGATTATTTGTTTAGCGTAAGAATTGTAATTAATATAAGGATTTATTGAAGTATGGTTTAAATTCCTTTTTAGTCCTTTAATCATATTTCACTTCTTCTGATTTCAAAAGCAATGTGTGTTTATGTTAGAAAGTTTAGAAATTAGAGAAAAATGTTGAGGAATAAGAAATCTTTAATTGCATAAAACTATCAATGTTTTCATGAATTTTCTTCTAAAGCTTTTTCTTTACTGTGTAAATACACATATAATTGGCACTTGAACAACTGAGGGGCTAAGAACCATTGACCCCTTGTGCAGTTGAAAGTTCACATTTTAGCCCTCCCAGAATAACTACGAACAGCCCACTATTGACTAGAATCCTCACTGATAACAGAAACTATCAATTTACACATACTTTTTTCTTATATGTATTATATACTGTACTCTAATGATAAATTAAGCTAGAGAAAATAAAATGTTAAGAAAATCATAAGTAAAAAAATTTATTTTCTATATATTAAGTGAAAGTGACTCATCATAAAAGTCTTCCTCATCATCTTCATGTGAACAGACCAAGGAGGAGGAAGAGGAGAGTATATGTGAACCCTCACAGTTCAAACCTGTGTTCAAGTGTCAACTGCCCTTTCATGAAATACACACGTATACATAGTTTTATAGCCCACTTTCCTCATTTGTCAATATATAATAGGTATTTTACATTTTACATTGTTGATGGCTTCATGCTATCCCAATATATGGTATACACTATAACTTACGTAATTATTACCCTTTATTTGGCATTTAGGCTGTGTCTGTAGTTATATAATAATAATACTTGTATACATAGATACATATATTAATTATCATAAATAACACTAAAACCAAAGTAAGGTGTGGAGCGACCAGTGGTAACTCTGAGAAGACCATCTTCTGAACGTCCTTCTCTGGCGCCTTTCTCTTTCTTTCTTTACTTCCTTTTCTTTCTTTCCTTTTTTGTGTGAGACAGAGTCTCACTTTGTCATCCTTGGTAGAGTTTTGTGGCATCACAGCTCACAGCAACCTCATACTCTTGGGCTCAAGCGATTCTCTTGCCTCAGCCTTCCAAGTAGCTGGGACTATCGGTGCCTGCCCCAATGCCTTGCTATTTTTAGAGACGAGGTCTTGCTCTGACTCAGGCTGCTCTTTGAACCGTGAGCTCAAACAATTCACTCACCTTGACCTCCCATAGTGCTAGGATTACAGGTGTGAGCCACTGGGCTCGGACCCCCTGGTGCCTTTCTCTTACAACTCCTGCTCTGGGCTACACAGAATGGCGGAGAGGCCTCTGATTCTGTGAGTGAAGTGGGGAGCTCTGTGAAAACAGAGAAGTAGTGCTGGTAAAATCTGATGTATATCTTTACACAGGACCTGTATCTATACATTTGCTGAGTGGGGCCGTAGAGGGGCTCACTGGTGGGTACTTCAGCAAAGTCAAGTTCAGCAGTACTGTGAGGCCGAGCTCCTGGCTCCTTGTCTCTGCAGCTGGAAAACACAGCTGATGTCATGGTGGGCAGACTTACCACTCATGGGCTGCTCTTCAACCCTGAGTAAGCAGAGGGAAGGGAATTAGCTAGTTTATCCACTGATGGCCCTCAGTCCAGAAAGAAAACATTCAACCCAGTAAAGAGCCAGATAGCCAATGGTGGAAGCCCTTTTCAGGTAGAAAAAGTGCTACCTAGTAAAATGGCGCTACCTGGGGCAGTGCCTGTGGCTCAGTGAGTAGAGTTCCAGCCCCATACACCAAGGGTGGTGGGTTCGAACCTAGCCCCAGGCCAAACTGCAACAAAAAATAGTCCGGCATTGTGGCGGGCGCCTGTAGTCTCAGCTACTTGGGAGGCTGAGGCAAAAGAATCGCCTAAGCCCAGGAGTTGGAGGTTGCTGTGACGCCACGGCACTCTACCCAGGGTGACACCTTGAGACTCTGTCTCAAAAAATAAAAATAAAAATAAAAATAAATAAATAAAATGACACTACCTTAGAAAAAGTAGAAGAAATGGCTATCTTCCTGGCAAAATAAAATTTACCAAAATAAAATCCCCCAAAGGCAGTAAAACCGGAGCAGGCATCACAGTGGAAGACATCAGAAGGATCTTTCCAAATGATAGAATTGAAAAAGATGAAATATATCCAATTAAAACTGGAGGAGAAAGAAAAAAGAAGAAAAGTCTTACAATAAAAGGTACAATAAGTACTCCAGGTGCCTTCTATGAAACAGAAGTCCAATATTTTCTTAAAATGGAAAAATTAAGTAATACACTCGTAAATAATAGTCAAAGGTACACACTAAAATATAGTACATTTACTAAAATATTATCTAGGTTAAGACATAGACAAGTTAGTAAGAGAAAGAGGAAAGCACTACCTTTGCCATCATACGTAATCCAGTCTAATAAAAAAGAGGAAAAGTGCTACATCATAAGAAAGACACGGACACATGGTCAAGGAGGAAAACTAGATTACAGAGTAAGTGGCTTGAAATAAATAAGAAAAGTATAAAAATAGAGTGAAGACACTATATTTGTCTTCTCAATATGTACAAATAGGGTACATCACAATTTAAAATTTAATTAATGAATTAATTTTTAATTTAAAATTTAATTTTTAATTGAAAATATTTTCATATTGGGTCATAAAGAATAAAGTATGTTGACATTAACAGACACACCTAAAACAACTTTATTTGGAAAGGTTGGAAATAAAGGGATGGCTTAGTGCACTACTAGGAAAACACAAATAAAAAAGGAAGAAGGGCATCTGATCTTAATATCAGATAAAATGGAATTCAGGCAAAAGAAAGCCCAGCATGAGACAAAAAAGGAAAGGGCACTTCATAGTATTAAACAGTGCAAGTCACTGAAGATGTAACAGAATTTCTGATTTATTTCTTCAGGATAGATTCCTAGGAATGGAAATACTACCTCAGAAACCATGAATATTTTTGAATGCTCTTAATTCACATTGCCCAAAGCAGTAGCTTTTGAAACATTCTTCTCCGGATATCTCCCTCATACCCTGTCGATGTTAAGAGTAGAGCTTGCATTTGAAGACTTTCTATTGTCCAGATCCTTCTGTGCTTCCTGTTTCTGGAATTTGGGAGTTACATAATGTCATACGTGGCTTATACTGTGGTAAAGAGACCAAAGATTCAGTTGCTCTAAAGCTCATTTCCTGCCTGGTTCTCAGGTTCATAGAACCCCTCTCCCGGGCAGGTTGTTAATAATTTACTGTCATACCCTTGACTCATCTCATTCATGATGGTAATTGTACACGGTGACATGGTCAAGGGTAGTGATGGTGGAGGTGAACTTTGGGGAAATCCTTTGTTCTTAAATCACACATTTAAATGTCACTGACAAATTAATGTTTTTTTGATGAAATAGAGATAATACCTCCTATTATTTCTTTTAAAAATGACTGTTCCTCATTACATATGTAATACATAGTCATTATGGAAAAACTTAAGGGTAATACTAAAAATGTAGAAAGAAGATGAAATTCACGTGCAGTCTATCACTCAGAAACAACTGTGTTCATTTCTATCTTTGGCAAGTATATACATGTTTTGATGATGTCAAATTGGGTTAATTACATATATTCTGTTGGGTCTGTTACTTAATAATAAATGATGTGTTACTACTTCATTTCATGGAATTTTGATAATAACTCTTTTTCTTTTTCTTTTCTTTCTTTCTTTTTTTCTTTTTTTGGAGACAGAGTCTAATTGTTGCCCTGGGTAGAGTGCCGTGGCATCGTAGGTCACAGCAACCTCAAATTCCAGGGCTCAAGTGATCTTTTTTCCTCACCCTCCCAAGTAACTGGGACTACAGGTGCCTGCCACAATGCCCGTCTCGTTTTTTTCTATTTTTAGTAGAGATGGGGTCTTACTCTAGCTGATCTCAAACTTGTTCAGCTCAAGCAATCCACCTGCCTCGGCCTCCCAGAGCCCTAGGAAACTTTGCCAATAATCCAACATTCTATTGTATGTAGATTTACCACAGTTTTTATTCAACTACTTTATAATGTTTGGGTATTTAGCTCATTCTCAAATTTTTACTCAGAACCTGAATATTTTTGTCTTTAAATATTTTTATATAGCACTAATTACTGCCTTTTTGGAAGTTAAAACTGTTTGGCCCAAGAATGTTAAGATTTTAAAAGTTTTTGATACTAAGTAAGAGCTGTAAGAGGGTGGAGGATGTGTCAATTTGGGGTACCAGGGCCCAGTGCCTGACCCTGCTGGGAACTGGGACTGTCCCTAGTGAGTGAAGGCCCGTAGCCAAAGTACTCTTCAGAAATTTGCCCCAGCATTCATCTCAGCCAAAGGGCAAGAGGGGGTTTACGTTTTGGTGCATCCATCAGCAGATAAGTTTTAGAGGTCTTTGCTAATTTCTATAGATAAAAATCAATCCTATCCTATTATGTAGGCTATAGATAAGTTCATTTCCTTTACTGTAAAATGGATATCCTTTTACAGGCAGATGATGATGTTTGTAGTATTCTAGGGAGTGAAAGAAATTCCACAGTAAGCTGTTTTTAGCAATTGGGTTCTTTTTTTTTTTCATTTCCCAGAATACCTGTGGTTTTTATAAGCAAATGTGAAGGAATAACACTTTCCTGTCTTTTACACCATGTCCCCGAGAGGAATGATTTTAGTCTTTTCTTCTGGTGTGTGACTTTTACCATTTAATCTAGAATGTACTAATGGTTATTTAAGGTCTTGTATATGTCTTAAATATACATGTATGTATTATATGTATATTCTTCATATATCCTATAAATGAGCCGTAGTCATAAGTTATGGACAGAAATAAGATTAATAATAACAAAGTGTTCTAGTAGGGGCACTCTGAACTGACTAGCAAAACATATTCAAAAACTAGGCATATGTTTATGGAAATGGAAAAAATGTTCTCTGTCATAGTGAGTGGATGTGTTGTAGAGAGATTTGATTCTCCTGACCCACTGTTATCTGGGAACAGGAAAAAAAGAGATGGGGATTTTTTTTTGTTTTTTGTTTTTTTGCAGTTTTTGGCCAGGGCCAGGTTTGAACCTGCCACCTCTGGTATATGGGGCCGGTGCCCTACTCCTTTGAGCCACAGGCACTGCCCGAGATGGGGATTTTTTTATACCTGTGTCCATACTCTTTGAAATTCTGCTTGTTATGTTTTGAGCTCTCTTTAATCATGGTTAGTATTTTTCCAATTAGCCTATTGCTGGATATTATGACTTAAGAATTTTAAAAATGACTTTTGTTTACAACAGTGTCTGGCTTTGAGGATACTCTTGGCCAGGCATGGTGGCTCACACCTGTAATCCTAGCATTCTGGGATTGCTTGAGCTCAGGAGGTCGATACCCGGCTGAGCAAGAACAAGACTCTGTCTCTATAGAAAATAGGAAAAATCAGTCCGGTATGGTGATTTGTGCCTGTACTCCCAGGAACTGGGGAGGCTGAGGCAAGAGGATTGCTCTAACCCAAGAGTTTGAGGTTGCTGTGAGGTCTGAGGCCCTGGCACTCACCTAGGGCAACAGAGTAAGATTCTCTCTTGCTCTCTCAAAAAAAAAAAAAAGAGAGAGAGAGAGGGAGGGAGGGAAAAGAAAAAAAAAAAAGAAAAGGCTACTCTCTAGAGCTGGAGACTCAAATTCTCATTTTGTTGGTTGAAAGTACAGCAGTAACATTTTTTTCTTGCATTTTGAATAATTGCAATAATAATGATAATCTTTCTTAAAGCAAACTAATGCTTCTTGATAACTTAGTCCCTTTAGAATGCATAGTACTTTCTCTACTATATTTTTTCCTATGTATTTTAAATTTTTCAGTTTTTATGCTCTTGATTTTCAAAAGGTTATAAATAACCAATAAGTTTGCAAGGGCAAATTAAAAATATCTGCTAAGGTTGAGGTGGGTGGATCACTTGAGGTAATGGGTTTGAAACCAGCCGAAGCAAGAATGACACCCCATCTCTACTAAACATAGATAAACTTGACAGGTGGCCGTTGTAGTGGGCACCTGTAGTCTCAGCTACTTGGGAGACTGAGGCAAGAGGGTCACTTGAGCCCAAGAGACTGAGGTTGCAATGAGCTGTACCCAGGGTTACAGAGTCAGACAGAGTCTTTAACAGAAAAAAAAAATCTGCTAATTAAAATGTTTAGAGATGTTTTGTATGAGTTATCTTAGAAAAAAGAATAAATTAGTGTTTTATTCTTATGTAATATTTTGATAGTTATGGGTTTTTTTTTTTTTAAATTATTGAGACAGAGTCTCACTTTGTCAACCTTGGTAGAGTGCTGTGGCATCATAGCTCACAGCAACCTCAACCTCAAACTCTTGGGCTCAGCAATTCTCTTGCCTGAGAATTGAGGTTGCTGGGACTATAGGCACCCACCACAATGCCCAGCTATTTTTTTTGTTTAGCAGGGCTGGGCTGGGTTTGAACCCACCATCCCCAAGCATGTGGCCGGCGCCCTAACCACTGAGCTATGGGCACCCCCTGATGGTTGTGGTTTTGATGGTAAAAACTACGTTCTGAAATGAAGATGTCTGTAATATTAGAAAAGTAGTTAAAATTTAGGATAAAATTTAGGATAAGGAAGTTTAGTTAAAATAAGGTCTTGGAAAAAGTGCTGGAATTAGGACATCATACTTTGATATCTTTGTTTTATTTAAAATAATTTATAAATGTGTATCCCAGGAAAAATAAATGACAGAAAATAAAGCAAATTTACATTCTTGATGAAAAATTAGACTTTTCTAAGTCAGGTGAAAATACCAACTTTTATCTTGGGTTCGGGGTATGATTTTTTTTTTTTTTTTTTTTTGAGACAGAGTCTCAAGCCATTGCTCAGGGTAGGTGCTGTGGTATCACAGCTCACAGCAACCTCAAACTCCTGGGCTTTAGTGATTCTCTTGCCTCAGCCTCCCAAGAAGCTGGGACCACAGGCTCCCACCACAACGCCCGGCCACCCTTTTGCAGGTGTCATTGCTGTCTTAGCTGGCCCAGGCCAGGTTCAAACCCACCAGGTGTAAGTGGCTGGTGCCCTACCCACTGAGCCATGGGCTCCTCCCTGGGGTATGACTTTTTAAAATTCTGAAATGAAAATTAACTGTCACAAGCTCTTGCATTTACATTAGTAGTTCCTGGTCTCTGTGTGAGACCTCTTTGAAAGTCTAAGTACATCCTTAAAATTTTATAAATCATCAAGATCATTTTGACCTCATATTCGTTAGTGAGACTGTCTTTAAAGTCCCATATTACTGATTGACATAAGGAGCATTTTCCTTGATTGTCACTGGGGTGTCCTTGGCACTAATGTGAATGTCAATAGCTAATCTCAGATTTAGGATTTGATGGAATAATTGACAATTGCTGACGGCCCTAGGTATCTAAAAGAAACTGAATGAAATAGAAAATAGTTTATAACCTATGCTGATTCTGTCTTAAGGAAAATATTCTACATAACAAAAGATGGAATTTGATTAAGTGGAGGTTTTTAGACATGTTCTTTATTTTCTATAGTTTTAAAAGTTTTAACTATCTCTTTCAAGTGTGTTGAAAAGTGAGTTTTAGTCAGAAGGTAAATCTTGCCAATCATATATGTATTATAACCCCCACTACCACCAATGTAAATTTTTTTTAACATAAGAAGCCACTAAAACTTATTTTTTAGGTGATTCCTTCACTTTCCCCTGCCCTATACACCGTGAATAGAAGTTTTTTGCTATTAAAATGAGGGAATAGCAACCTCAAATAACACTGTCAATGACATTACGAGGATTGTGAAATGCATGGCAAAAAATTGAACAGGCCAATTTTAGGATATATTTTACTATATTATTTTTATTTAGGTTTGTATTCTTGTTTCAGAAAATATTTAAGATCTTTAAAAACATACATTTTTGTACAACGATGATAAGCATAATGACTGACAAGTTATTACGTGCCCAGCAACGTGCTAAGCACCTTTCCTGTATTGTCTCAGGTAACTTGTACAACCCTGCGAAGTTTAGGTACAATTTTTGATTGTTATAATGCAGTTGAGGAAACCGAGCTTAGAGAAGTTATTTGGCAGATCCAGACTTTGAACCTATGTAGTCAAACTGAAGCCCTCTTTAGTAAACACAAATTCTTTAATAATACTAACAGATTGGGTAGGTTTCTTGCCCTCCGTCACCATCTGACTATTACAGTTATTCAGTGATTAAATGATTAAATATCTTAAGATAATAACTTGTAGTGCTTTTTTTCTTATCAAAATAGTTATCAGTGGAGATTAATTTTGTACTCAATTAGGAATAAGTTTGAAAGAAATTTTTGAAGTAACCTTGTCTCAAGGGCCATCAATAATATAATGGAAAGTAATGCCGATTATAGTTTTACAGGAAATGTAGAAATAAATTATAGTTTTTATGCTGATCTTTTTTTGTGTGTGTGTGGTTTTTGGCCGGGGCTGGGTTTGAACCCGCCACCTCTGGCATATGGGGCCAGCGCCCTACTCCTTTGAGCCACAGGCGCTGCCTTATGCTGATCTTTTTAATGGCAGTAAGCAGGAGAGTGAACCCATTGAAAGTTTCTGTGATTACTGACAGGTGTATCAGTCAGGGTTCAGCCAGAGAAGCAGAGCCAATAGGAGATATGTGTATGTATTAAGGGATTTACCAAATGGATTCGCTTTGTGAGACTGTGGGGGCTGGAAAAGTCAGTCTGACATCCCTAGCAGTCTGTCAAGGATGGTTATGGGCAGCTGGAATTCATGGGCATGGGCTGAAGCTGTTGTCCACGGGCAGTCAGGGAAGGAACATAAACAGCAGGATGGAACCCCAAGGGCACTAGCTGTTTGTAGCTAGCTGTGTCCTTAGGGAAGGCCTAAACCCCTTTAAATGGCTCATCTGGTTCAATATGACCCACTCAAGATAATCTGCCATTTGATTTTCTCAGAATTGTCTAATTAGGACTCTTGATTAATCTGCAGGATCCTTTGACCTTTGCCATGTACATGTAATACAACCTAATCACAGGAGTGGTAATCCATCATATTGATCTACCTCGCTCACACTCAAAGGGAAGGTATCGTACATATGAGGTGTGGGGGCTACTCCTTAGACTCTGTGACCTTGTTTCACCACTGCTATGAAAGCCCCTCAAAGACTCTTTCCACATGAGAAATTTTTGAATCCCTTCTTTCCACAGACTTGCTCACCAGAGTATCTCCTCCTGAGATTTCTGAACCCCAGGGGTAAAGAGAGTTATCATTTTTTGGTTGACTCTCTACCCTGGAAGAGCTAACCATGTCAGTCCCAGTAATTTCTCTTACCCCGTAACATATTTAGACGTATATTTCATAGGGACCAAGCATTATGTGCTGCAATGTAGCACCATAAAGGGGCAAGGTTTTAAAAATGTCTTTTTAATTTTTCATTTTTTTTCTAACTTTCATCATTATTTATCTTAAGGACATCTAGCTATTAAAAAATAAATAAAAACTTATCATCTAAGCATAGGTCTTTCCCCCTACTTATTAGTCAGCTGACAGAATAATTTGATAGATTTGATGATTTTAACTAATGCTAGAGGAATCCTTCTGAACTACCTGTTCTATGTAATATGAAATATTCCTTCAGGACTTGTTTTAGCTTCCTAATGAGTCTGGGTTGATATATCTAATGTATATATGCCACTTAATAAGTCCACAGTCCTTCAGAAATAGTTTTGACTTCATAATGAATGAGTTTTATGTATCTGGTGCCAAAATAGAACTTAATATTTTTCAGGCCAATTTTTCTAATTTCCACACCCATTTTGATATACATTTGAAAACTAGACTTTTTTCAAGTATTCATGAATAGCAATATTTGAATGCTCACATACGGAGTGGTTTGTCAACTCATTTTCTATGGGATATCTGGAGGGAAGTATGAGAGAATGAATTTATCTTTAGAAATTCATTCATTTATTCAACAAATTTTCATCAAATACCCAACATTTGTAGGTTCTATTCTGGTCCTAAGGATATGTGGGGGTCAGGGTAGAAGAATCCAGCATATTATTCCTGCTCTCCAAAAGCTGAATAATCATCAAACTTAATGTAAAGAGGGCAGTTGAGGAATAATATCAATAAAGTGCCAACATTGACCTATTAGTGGAAGTACAATGTACTACAAGAATACATAGACCAAGAAAGAAAATATCTATCCAAAGTATCTATGTTAGGGTGCTTTTCATGGCAATATGATCTTTAGATTGGAAAATTTCTGTTGATTTACTTTCAATTGACTCTTTTTCATACAAATTCAACTGAAACTTAAGCTGATCCAGGTTAGTTTGTATTTCAGTTATTGTTTTCATCTTTTTATTGTGTTTTATTTTTATATAATTAACATTTTGGCTCCATCTGTTTATTCATTATGCATATATTTGCCTTTATATCTTTGGACATATTTCATATTTGTAATAGTTGCTTTACAGTTCTTATCTGTTAAATTGTATTAATAAGATCCAGATCATCTTTGTATCGATTTGTATTGCCTGTATAGTATATAGCTTCTTTTTATTTTTCACATCTACTTAATTTCAACAGTATATTGGATATTAGAAGTGGTATTTTGTAAAGACTCTGAATTTGGTTAAATTTTTTTCTGAAGAGTGACTTTGGTTTTTCGTGTTGTTAACCATGTTGGATTGAAACTCCAGTTTTTCTCTCTTTTGCAGTGAGCAGTGTCTTATAGTTTTTCTCAGTTCGTTCAGTTTCCATCAGCTGTCATATACTATTGTGCCTCTCCCAAGAAGGCATAGTTTAGAGGTCAGCAAGAATTTGGATGAGTTATATAAGAAAATTTCATGGATCTCGCTTTATTCCAAGACTTAGCTTATGTTATTTTCTGGCTATTTGTGAGTCCCAAAGTGTGTTTTCTGATACCTCAATCCAGGAAGGCAGAGGCTGCCTCCTGCCCCTGTTAAAAGGCAGCCTGGGCAGGGTATACCCCAAAGCAAACAACGGCAATTTACAAATCACTCTAGCTGCTATTTGTCCTTTGAGAGAAATCCACTCTTCAATTTCTCCCTGATTTTGATCCCTCTCAAATGCCTTTAAATAGATTCTGAGAAGCATTTTTTCCAAATTTTATAGTAGTTGTCTACGAGAAAGTGGTTTAGCTAACCTACTCCATCATTTCCCAAAGCAGAACAAAGGAAAAGAAGAATAAAATCTAAAGGGGTTATGCCAAAATGAAAGGCCACTAATTTAGATATAGTACAGCTAATATGGAGTTTTGGTAAGATTACTGCTAACCTAGTGTGGACGCTTTATTTCTAGTGGTGCAGGCTAACCTAATGTGGATTATTGCTAACCTAATGTGGACGCTTTATTTCTAGTGGTGCAGGCTAATTTTCTGTTAGATGTTTTTACCGGGTCTTACGTTGTCTGTTCATGCTAAGCTTCAGCTTATGTTCCTTCGAAGCATGTGGATCATTTTATCTGAAATACTCCTCAGCCTAAACTATAGAAAATGCATGAAATAAGAGAGGGAAAGAAGATGAATGGCCTTTGGTCTTTCATTCAACCAAATGATCATAATTCTTTTTTTCTACTTTCACTTTAGCAGTTCCAGGGTCACAATAATTATGAAAATAGAATCATTGTGCAATTTCACAATTAAATCTTCTAATCTAGAGAGTGCTGTGAAGCTCTTCAGTGAAAAGCAAACAAAGCATAACTTTACCTCTAAACACAACCCACAAGCCTATAAATAATTAAATGACATACTAATTTCCTTGGATAAGAGAAAAAACAGAAAGAATCATAGAGATTCACTCTTTGCTCTGTTCTGAAGAGATTATTACATTGTTATATTTCCCCCCACAATTTAATTTTCCTGTTGACTGGGTTGCTGTAAGTAGATTAGTAGTTTGTCTTGTTTGATAGAATGAAATTGAAATTGTTTATTATCTGTTTTATTTCAAATTCTTAGAGTAAGAGTTCAAGTTATGTGCATAATGATTAAATCAACTTCATAATTGTCTTTTTTTCTTAGATGACTTTGATTGTTTTGTGTTGAGAATTTTAACCCAAAATTGTTTGAATTGTTTACAGCGTGTTCATAATCATTTTAGGGTCATTAATTATTAGTACAGTATGCAAATCGCATGAAAAACCTGTCAAATTTGGGGTTGGGAATTGTTCCTTTAATATAGCAGACATAAATTTGTCACCAGCCTAATCTTCAAAAATATTTGTGTAACTATAACTAATTTCAAATAGAAGTGAAATAAACAAAGATATGGAAGAAACTTAAAGCAAGGAAAGTGAGACCAAGGATGAAAAAAAAAAAAAAAAGAAACATAAGAAAAATAAGAAAAAAATAAGAAAGGAGGTGTGTTTAATTTTCTCACTTTTTCTATAGACTTCGCAGAATTTAAAGATACAGTGAGTTTCTAAAGATCAGATTTAAGCATACGAGAAAAATTGAAAGGGTACATGTTGAAAGATGAAATATGAAAATTTCAAATCCCTATTTGAAAGAAACATTTAGTAGGTATGAGAGGACCAATTGCTTCTTTCTAGCAGAGGAAGCTCGGCATAGTAGCTCTCTAAGAGTGAAAACCCCTATTGTCCAAATGGGAAATGGCAGTATCAGAAATTGAATTATAATTTTAATTTTTAAAAAATCATATCACTATCAGCCTCATTAACATCATCCTTATCATCATTATCATTGTCGAAATCATCAAAAATTTACTAAAGTGGGGCCGCGCCTGTGGCTCAAAGGAGTAGGGCGCTGGCCCCATATGCCAGAGGTGGAGGGTTCAAACCCAGCCCCGGCTAAAAACTGCAAAAAAAAAAAAAAAATTACTAAAGTGTTTATTTTATACCAGGCACTATTCTGAAACTACATACATTATCTCATTTTTTGATCTTTCAGGGAAGTAATTTTATTAGCTTTAGTTTTAGATAAGAAAACTGAAGCTTAAAATTTTGAATTAACTTGCTAAGTGGCAGAGTTTAGAACCAAAACTTTCTGTAGTGGAAACCTGTGTTCTTAACTACCAATAATGGCAAAAAAAAAAAAAAAAATTTCAAGAAGAATATTAAGCCTAAACTACTGTTTAATGTCTCTGATTTGGAGATTTTCACTAAACAATATGAATGTTTATGTTATGGCCAAAATAAGTTTTTACTAATGCGAATGATTCAAGAATATGCTATTTATTTTTTGCAGTTTGCTACTTTGATTTTCAGTGGAGGTTGAACTATTAGAATATTTGACCACTATTATTGCAAAGGACTTCAGAGGACTGAATTTTTCTTTTTTTTTTTTTCTTTTTTTTTAATAAGTGAACAGTTTATTAAGAATTAAGCAAAGGTATGATGTGATACAGTACAAGCAAGACACTCAAGATAGGTATAATAATATTACTCACACAAAAACTTAAATTTCACCTTAAAAAAAATCACAAAACAAAAGAGAAAGCAATTTCACTGTTATAAGATAAGATATTTCATGCAAAGTATTAACTCTGCCCCCACCAAAGCCCAACCTCCCAACAAACAAAAAACTATCTGGGAATACTGCTATGCTAACATATTAACCACAGTATAATCATTCATAGGAAAACAGTAATTAAGGAATGAATTGAATTAAATAACAAAGTTCAAACTGTCATAAAGTCATAGACCACAATGATTTTATAAAATAAGCAATTCCAGAAATCTTATAAACAATAAAAGAAATATTTCAATATCATTCTACTTGATCTGGATTTCTCTTGTTATAAAGAGAAATTACAAACATGTTTCACTTATAGATGAGGATGCAATATCCTAAACAACATATTGACAAGTTGAATTACAAAAGTAATATTTAAGTAATATACTTTAGTCAGAATTGAATCCAATTTGTATGAAAGTTAGACACTATTTTCTTATCTTTTTTTTTTTTTTTTGGTTTTCTGTCCCTCGCCCCCTCCCTCCTTCTCTGTCTGCTCTCTCCTTCCCCCATGCCACACTGTGTCATTCATTGTCATTAATTGTCCTCAAATCAAAGTTGAATACATAGGATTCTTGCTTCTCCATTCCTGTGATGTTTCACTAAGAATAATATGTTCCACCTCCATCCAAGTTACTACAAACGCAGCAAAGTCTCCGTTATTTTTGA
>CAUYRH010007072.1:0-26650 GCA_963574655.1 Perodicticus potto
AATCAAAACTACCTTGAGATATCATCTAACTCTAGTAAAATTAGCCCACATAACAAAATCCCAAAACCAGAGATGCTGGCATGGATGTGGAAAAAGGGAACACTTCTACATTGCTGGTGGGAATGCAAACTAATATATTCCTTTTGGAAGGATGTTTGGAGAATACTTAGAGATCTAAAAATAGACCTGCCATTCGATCCTATAAATCCTTTACTAGGTATATATCCAGAAGACCAAAAATCACATTATAACAAAGACATCTGTACCAGAATGTTTATTGCAGCCCAATTCATAATTGCTAAGTCATGGAAGAAGCCCAAGTGCCCTTCGACCCATGAATGGATCAATAAATTGTGGTACATGTATACCATGGAATATTACCCAGCCTTAAAGAAAGATGGGGACTTTACCTCTTTCATGTTTACATGGATGGAGCTGGAACATGTTCTTCTTAGCAAAGTATCTCAAGAATGGAAGAAAAAGTATCCAATGTACTCAGCCCTACTATGAAGCTAATTTATGGCTTTCATATGAAGGCTATAACCCAACTGTAGCACAAGAATATGGGGAAAGGGGCGAGGGAGGGGTAGGGAGGGATGAGATTGGGGTGGAGCGAGGGTAATTGGTGGGGCCACACCTACGGTGCATCTTAGAAGGGTACAGGCGAACCTTACTAAATGCAGAATACAAATGTCTTCATACAATAACTAAGAAAATGCCATGAAGCCTATGCCATGAAAATAGTTCAGATTGTATATGAAACCAGCACATTGTACCCCTTGATTGCACTAATGTACACAGCCATGATTTAATAATAAAAACAATAAAACACACACACACACACACAAAATAATTATAATAATTTTCCTTAGGGAAGATGTATAGAAAAGCTCGATCATTACGAGAAATTTACCAGGTAATCTAATTCACCTCATTGACCACCTTTTAAAGGGATGCTGTTGAGTCACTGCTGTTCCATGTTTCCATACTTAAAAATACAACAGAGAGAATGAGAAACATTTCTGATAAATACACTAACGTTAAAATGATGGATGTCTAATCTGATTTATCCAGAGAACATATGTTGTCCTGTAGTTTACATTCTTCACCCAAAGTGTAATTTCTAACATTTTATAGGCATGACCATAAACTCCATGTTTAATTTTGTGCAAATAATAAAAATATGTTCTTTTTTAAAAGTAAACAGCAACAAAAAAAGGGCCTGCTTGTGGTCATGGCACTGCCATTAAAAGAAGACATTCAGCTCATGGTGCTTTCTGGTCTATACGTCTGAAATATCTTAAGCTAGGCTAAGATTTTATGGCTAATTATGAAGGCTGACTGTAAGCCCACTGAAGCACCGGGCATCCCTAGCTGTTAGGGACAATATCTCAGGACCCTGTGTTCCCAGGCTCTTGGTTCCAGTACCGCAGGATGGTTACTGGTACTGAGTCATCAAAATGAATGAGCGGAGGGAGAAGGTGCAAGCAGGCAAAGTGCCCAAGTTTTATTAAAGATTAAAGCATAGTACACGCCAAAGAAGGAGTGGGTCATCCCCCGTGAGTGGAAGAGAATGAGTTTAACAAGAGTTCTATTTTTATGATGACTCCCTAGTATTAGAGAGGAGGATGGAATATTCATGGTTTTCTTGAGAAAAGGGTGGGGAATTCTTGTAATTGGGAACTGTCCTTTTTCTACCCTGGGATGGCAATTTGTAAATTGTCACAGTGCTGGTGGGTGTGATTTTTACCATGTTAATGAGAGTGGCTCACTTTGGGACTTGTTACCTCACTGAGCACATGTTCCAGAGACCCTTTAGGGAGGCCTTGACAATATTTCTGTTTTGCGGTTTCTTTATCTCTTTCTAATTGGTCAGTCTTCGGAGACACTCTATTGTAGACCAAACATCTGGTCAGTCCTTGGGGACCTCCCCCTAACATATCATTTGTTCTTTCTTGGAAACCCCCCTCCAGGGTCCTAATCAGACTGTTCCCAAAACAATTCAAGTCAGCATGACCACATTTGTCTGTCCATGTCAGAGAGTCCCTGGGAGATTGATTAGCCTCTAATCTCAAGGCAACCCACCTGCAAGGTCTCGATTTAGCCCCTTTCTCATGAAAACGCAGCATAACTCCAGCCAGACTGACTCAAGCCATTCCAAAATAGCATGCACCATCTACCCTGCTCATGTCTAACTAGCTGCCTAGCCTAACATAGCTAGATTTATTGGATACTAAATATACATGGGCCATGCTAAGCAATTTATACACAGTACTTCAATGACCATACTTTAATGAGGCTAGTATTATTATGTCTATTTTACAAATGAAGAAATTGTATCAAGTTTAAACATCATATTTTTTTCCCTTTTTGCCATGAAGTATTTATTTAAGATGTTGATTGATTTTTTTTTTTTTAGGGTACCATGTCTATACTGTATTCTCTTATACTTTTGCAAAATATATACTGTGTGTGTGTTAATTTTTATTGGTTTAAAGTTCAATATACAAATATCCATTGTATATCATCAACAATTAGAGAATTAAAGTTAACATGACAACATAAAATATGAAATACATAGAAATAATTCTTCAGAAATACATAGTATTTCTACATGCAAAATTTCTAATTATTATTGAAAATATTTAAAGACATGTCTGTATATATTGCAAAATTGTTATTAGTGATTTTTTTTAAACTTGTTTAGGTATTCCTTCTGTTATAACTTGGGTTATTTTCTTTCTGGGGATACAGCATACTTAAAGTCTTAGAACTAGTAAGAATGGTACTCAATTCCAGATATGTCTGATTACAAAGATTTAACAGGTAATTTTTGAGTCTACTAGTTAAGCAACCAGTAGATACTCACCCAATGAAATCTGTAAGATATCTTCTAAGAACCAGGCATAGTAGTGAGAATATTATGAAGAACAAAACAAAGTCCCAGGCCTTAAGGAGTCCGGGGACTCCTGTGACCTCTTCTCCCTGGCAGACAGCCACCCCACCTTCCAATTGGGGACCTCCCCCTAATATATCATCTGTTCTCCCCTGCAGATTCACCTTCCTCTGTGATAACACAGTCCACACTCATATAAATGGATATCTTCTTTACATTTGCCACCAACAGGAGAGACAACATGTAGGGAGTCTTTTTTTTTTTTTTTGTAATAATTTTATTAAATCATAATTGTGTACATTGGTGCAATCATAGGGCAGAATGTGCTTCATATACAATCAGAAACATTTTGATCGTACTGTGAGAGATAGCCCTCATAGCATTTTCTTAATCACTATATAAAGACATTGTACATTCTCATCTTTTAACTCATCTCTCTCAGTGCTCCTGTTTCACCAGTCCTCTCAGAAGAAAATATCTTACTAAGGCAAAAATTTCTTTAAAAAAAGAAAAAAAGAAGAAGAAAATATCAGTTAATGTATCTTTAGCTGGTCTCTAAAACCACAGAAACCGGCAACTTATTTCTGTATCACCCTGCCTTTCATTCCCATTCTGACCAAATTCCCCTTTTAGTATTGACTCAAATTGTTTCTCTGAGTCGGGGGCCTGACCTTCCTGTTGTAAGGGCACCTTTATGGACTCTTTTTTCTGTCTCTCTCTTTTTTTTCTTTTTGGTGGGTAGAGATGATACCGAGGGGAATTCAGAGGAAAGATTATAGATTACAAAATCGCCAGCACTTTGATGCCAGTGTGCCACTGTGTACAAATTGTCCACCATGGGAGAAACAGAATTTATTTATTATTTTAGATTTTCACTTTGCTTGCTCTGTTTGCTAAGTAATCTGATCTATTTGAAAAGCAAATATTCTTTTTTAAAAAATCACGTACTTTCTACAAAGCTGTGTTTTGCTGACATGGGAAGAACTTAATTGACATTTAATATAATTGTTGGTTAAACTATCTGGCGTCTCTTGGTTAAGGTAAAGAAGTACTGCAGAATCCAAATTTGCCTATGGGGAAGGATATAATTTTCTGTTTTCAGTTTATGGCAGAAAACAAATCTTACTCCATGATTCCAGTGATTCTTCTAGTGACTCCAGTGAAATCATGAGGAAAATATGCAATGGTCATCAGATGTGAAGAGAGAATGGACATAACCTCTTTGCTTTGCTAGCCAAGGCCAGCATGTGGGTATAACACAGACTACTCTCGAATACATATTGGGAGTGAAAAACAGCCACTCTGACAAGGTAGGGATTAAATCATTGTTATCACTTTAAAAGTAAGAAATCCATAGCCATTGCTTTAGTGAGGGAAATTGATTCTTCTTTGTGATGGATAATGTAGGCATGGTTTTAAGAAAATGACTAAATGATGCCAAAGGAACCTTTTTTCTTTTACTTATTTTCTTTTAATTGACAAGTAAAAATTGCATAGATTAATGGTGTAAGACGAGTGGCTAAATCAACCTATTTAACATACATATTATGTCACATACTTATTTTATGGTGAGAACACTGAAACTGCTTAGCTATTTTCACATATACAATACCTTATTATTAACTGAGTCACCAAGATGTGTAATAGAGCTGTTGGACTTATTCCTCCTGCTTAACTGAAATTTTGTGTCCTTTGACAAACATCTCCCCTGTCCCCCCCCCATATAAAGGATTAAACATCATATTACTACAATAGCCACCAATATCATAACTCATCTGAGGAATTACTGAGAACAAGACATTGTCCTGGCAAGCCTGGAAATCTCTTGTGACTTGGAAGGCAAGCCACCAAGTAACTCAGTATTCCTGGAGGAGCAAAGTTCAGTCCTGTAGTAGTAAGGCTAATGTTAAACATTAAGCATTTTATGGCAGTTCCTTGAAGGATTAGTGGAGAAAAATTGCACATAGTATTTTGGAGATCATTTCCCTTGCCACCCTTGAAGATCATTTCCTTGAGTACATACTCTCTTGGCACCTATGAGATCATTTCCCCGAGCGCACAGCCCCTGCATGTCTTTGCTTAGTAGTCTTTCCACCCATTATGTACCTTCTCAATAAAAGGACTCTGCGAGAAGTGCTCAGTGCTATCCTGCACCTGTGGTTAGCCTCACCTCTTGCAGCGTGTACTGTTAAACCGTGTCTTGTGACACCCCCACCCTCTATCCTCTGGTAATCACCATTTTACTGTCTATTTCTAGGTGTTCAACTTTTTTAGATTCCAGATATAAGTGAGATCATGCATTATTTGTGCTTATGTGTCTGGCTTAACATAATATCCTCCAGGTTCTCTCATGTTGTCTCAATGACGGGATTTTCTTCTTTTCTAAGGTTGACTAGTATTCTAGTGTGTATACATAACTTATTTTTGTTATCCATTCATCCCCTGATGAACACTTAGGTTGATTCCATGTCTTGGCTATTGTGAGTAATGCTGCAATAAACACGGGAATGCAGATATATCTCTTAGACACATTCATTTCAAATCTTTTGGGTATAAACCCAGGAATGAGATTGATGGATCATATGATAGTTCTATTCCTTTGCCCATTTTTTAAGTGGTTATTTGTTTTCTTGCCACTGTATACAGGGTGTCCCAAAAATCACCTCTAAAGTTGTTGCACATACAGGACATGGGAAATTGTAGCTAAATGCATCTTTATTAACAAAATACGCATTTGGGACTTCTATTTTCGTTAGTAACCCCTTAACAGATTGTATGTTTTACGCATGTATTCTCCCATTCTGTAGGTTGTCTCTTTACTTTGTCAATAGTTTCCATTGCTGTGCAGGAGCTTCTTAGTTTGACATAATTCCATTTGCCTATTTTTGCTTTTGTCGCCTGTGTTTTGGCAGTCACATCTAAAAAAAAATCATTGCTGGGCGGCACCTATGGCTCAAGGAGTAGGACGCTGGCTCCATATACCAGAAGTGGCAGGGTCAAGACCAGCCCCGGTCAAAATTGCAAAAAAAAAAATCACTGCCTATACTAACCTCGTGGAGCCATTTAACTGTATTCTCTTCTAGTAGATGTATAGTTTCAGGTCTTACATTTAAGTCGTCAATGCATTTTGAGTTAACTTCTGTAGATAGTGTGAGATGAGAATTTAATTTCACTCTTTTGCAGTAGATGCCCAGTTTACCAGACATTTAATGAAGACACTATCCAAAGGAACTTTCAAATAGCATCTAAAGAAACACCAGAACTAGGAAGTAGTGACATATATATGCTGCTATGTCCCACAAGACACAAGTATTTAAGCAGGAATTTTACTGTGGATTAACATGGATGCAAATTTTTTGTTACTCTCCCCACTGAGTGGTGGAGTCTAATTATCCTCCTTTGAATTTGGGCTGGTCTTAGCAACTTGCTTGACTAACAGAATGCAAAAGAAGTAATGTTCTGGGACTTCTGAGGCTAGGTCAGAAGAAGGCTACAGCTTCTGCCTACATTTCTTATAACTCTTACTCTCAGGGATGTCAACAACTCTCACTGAGGTTGCCATATTGTGAGGAAGACAAGCTTCCAACTAGCCATGTTGGGAGTGGAGGTAAGAGAGAGATACCCCCCCAGGCCCAGCTATTCCAACACCACCAGCCCAAGTGCCAGTCATATGAGTGAAAGAGCAATCTTGGATACTTTAGTCTCAGCAGATGAGATGTGGGAAAGAACCAGAGATCTTAGTGGACAGCCAGAACCTAGGCCACAGGAATAGCACTCCAGTTGAACTGTCTCAACCATGTCCAACCATTAAGCTACCCCAGCTGGGGTCTCAGTCATTGTGGGACAGAGATGGGACCCCCTGCTGTATCCTGAGTTTCTGGCCTAGAAAATTAAGAGCATAAGAAAATGTCTATTGTTTTGTGTCACTCTTTTTGGGTGTGGTTGTTGCTTTCTTTACGCCAGTATGGCTTGGGGCGGTTTGTTGTACAGTAATAGATAACTGGAAGAGATTTTGAAAAGCACATTTGTATTACTCAGCTATTGCCACAATAATGCAGCATAGCACAGCTCTAAAATTCAGTGGGTTTCAACAAGCTTTTATTTTTCTCACTCATGAGTCTGTGCATTGCCTGGGGTGCTCTTCTTTAGGCTGTGGGGCAGCTGGGCTTGGTCAAGGTACAGGCTGGATTCAGATACACTCCCCTGTCTTTATTCTGGTGCCAGGCTGAATGGGTAGCATCTGTATACAGAAGTCCAAGTACAATTCTGCAAAAACATTTTGATGTCTCTGTTTGCATCACATCCACTTACTCCATTGAACAAAAGTGGCCAAGCTCAAAGTCAACAGGGTGGGTACCTATACTCCTATTCAAGTAGAAGGAGGAAGGAGATACCTACTGAACAATATCTCTACCTATCACAGAATTCAAGCATTAAATTGTGGTGGTGGTGAAGATGAGTGGGGTCAGGCTAGCTCATTTTTAAGGTATTTCTACAATTTGGTACTTATACACATTTAGAACACACAGAGAATACATATAAATGTTACTGGGGAAAGTGTCTAATACAGAAATTAATTTTTTTGGCACTAAAACCCTACAAACAGGAGGTATGTAAATTTATGAAAAGACAAAAAAGTTACAAAAGAGTAAAAGGAAAGGGATCAAGAAAAGAAAGAGAGGCCAGGCCTGGTGATTCATGCCTGTAATCCCAGAACTTTGGGAGGCTGAGGCAGGAGGATCACTTGAGTCCAAGAGTTTGAAATACAGTGAGCTATGATAATGCCACTGCATTCCAGACCAGGAAATATTGAAAGACTGTCTTAAAAAGATAAAAAGAAGAAAGAAAGAGGGAATGGAGGAAGAGAGGGAGAGAGGAAGGTAGGGAGGAAGGAGGCAGAAAGTGAAACCCTTTCACAGAGAGATATGGTAGCATTACTAGCTGTTGCTCAGAAACCAGGAGAGAACACCTGTTTCTTCATTTGCCTCACAAGTAAGCAAAGTGGCTCTAGGGCAGCCAATCCCTGAAAGAGGCCCAAAACCTCTTCCCAAGGAGAGGTTGTGCTAATTCAATGGTAGATATATTTGGCATGGGATAAGGCACCCCTCAAAATGCTCCCCCACCAGGCACCACACTTATCATGGAGTTCCCCACTCCCAGTTGAGGGTTAAGTGTATTAAAACAGCTCTGGGGCTCGGCGCCTGTGGCTCAATGGGCTAAGGCGCCAGCCGCGTACACCTGAGCTGGCAGGTTCGAATCCAGCCCGGGCCCGCCAAACAACAATGACGGCTGCAACCAAAAAATGGCCAGGCATTGTGGCAGGCACCTGTAGTCCCAGCTACTTGGGAGGCAGAGGCAAGAGACTCGCTTGACCCCAGGAATTGGAGGTTGCTGTGAGCTGTGATGCCACAGCACTCTATCCAAGGTGACAGCTTGAGGCTCTTTCTCAAAAAACAAAACAAAACAAAACAAAAACAGCTCTGGAGGGCACAGGAACAGCACAAAAAGCTGTGGGCAGCAAGCAGAGCTGGAGCAAAGGAGATTCAGAAAGGCTGTAGGAGAGTAGTAGTATCTGAACTGGGACTGGAAGGAGTGGCAAAAAAAAAAATTGAGGGACAGCACACAGTTCCATTTTTGCTGGGTGCAGAGAGGACACAAGGCTGGAGAATAAGCTGAGGCCAGGTCAGGGCCTTGAGCACCAGGATGAGGAACACATTCTTAGTGCAGTGGGAACCACTGAAGGCTTTTGAACAAGTAGTGATATGAAGAAATCGTCCTCCAGTATCATTCTTCTATGTTTCTTTAGTAACATAAACCCCAATTTTTAACTGGGTGCATGCCTGTGCAAAATAAAAATTACATTTCCTAACTCCTCTTGCAGCTAGGTGTGGTCATTTGACTCAATTCTAGTTAATGAAATATAAAGGAAAGAATGCACATAGCTTTTGGAAAGTGCTCTTTCTTACAGGGAGAAGGCATGCCTTCATTGCTCCTTTTTTTTTTTTTTTGCTGCATAAAAGATGATCCTAATCCTAACCTGTGTATTACTCATTAGAAAGATTAGCCTGGGCAAGGCAAAAAACAGGATGGAACAACTGCCCCATTAGAGGTGGGACAACTAATGAGAAGAACATTTCAGTAGCCAGAAAAGAAGTGAGGAAATAAGAAATGAGCCAGTGGGAATGGATGGGAGGGGGAGATGTGATAAATGTTTCGAAAGGAATATATCTGTGGCACCTGCCAATTCATTGGATGAGAAAAGATACCACAGAGAAGAATCAAAGGTCACTTTGAAGTTTCACACAGAGGTGACCAGTTCAATGATATTTTAACAGAAACAGGAGAGTAGGAGGATTGAGAGAGGCCATCGTGAGTTTGGTTTTGAACATGTTGAGTTGAGATGTCTGCAGGATGCTAAGTGGAGACGTAAAGCAGGCAATGGAAAGGTTTCTGGAGCCTGCTTTGAGCACGCACAGAAGTAGTCAAAACAGTGTGTGTCTGCAGGAATTACTCTTTCTTCCATGCACCCGGAGAAATAAACTGCATCCTGGAAAACCAGATAATATAGTTTTTCACCAGACACTACCCTCTTCCTCCCACAAAAACAAATAAACGAAAAACTCTACAAACTATAACCTATGTCTGGTTGGCTTCAAGCAATGAAATCATCACTATCTCAAAATTTGAAAAGCTCCTTAAAGCTTCTTATGAAGGCATTTTGGCTTGCACAAACACCCGCCATGAATGTTTTAAGACGACTCCTTTTCAGCATGCAATCTATACTAAATTACCATCTACTTTAATTCCGATTAGCCACACTTAAGATTTGCCCTTCACAGAAGCCTTGAAAGAACACTTCCTTTCAAAAGCAGGATGAGAAAATATCAAAATATAATAAAGGTGAACACAGTAAAACGACCCTGCAAGCGGTTTCCCTTACATCCAGTAACCAGAGCAGATATTAAACAAAAGATAAGGAGGAAATCAATAGAGTGTGAACAATAAGGAGCCACCTTCCAAACTGGCCAAATCTTTGACTGTGCGGCTTTTGCGCCCTGACTGGGGTCGGGGGATGGAAGAGGTTAAAAATCTAGTGGCTTGTGTGTTTCAGCTGAGGTTACGTGGCAGAAACTAACTGGAAGCGGTGGCGTGAGAGCTGTTTCATCTAGAAGTTTCAGGTCTTCAGCGCTCTTGCGGCAGACGACCCCGGCCTCATCAGCCAAACCACACGCCTAGGGGCATCCAGGTGCTGTCGGTGGCGCGGCCCAGGTTCTGGGTCTGGTGCCATCGTCAAGTCTCCTTTCACATAGGATAAGCTTTGATAGAGCCCTTAAAGAGCGCGTGATAAGGCTTTTCTTATCTATCCCTCCCTTCCTCCCTCCTTCCTTTGTCTCAGGGCAGGGCCTGTACTGGGCACCATGCGTCCTTTAACTGGGCGCTGTACGTCCTTTCCTACACAAAACCCCACAGGACCTCTCGAAGAAAGAATTTTACGCAGGAGGAGAACACCGCGAAAGGGATCGCCTGGGTCTTTTGATCGCGCGCAGCCCCTTAGCTGGAGAGGCCGGCGAGCTCTCGGGCAGACCGCCGGGCCACTTGCAGCGGAAAGCACAAACCCTGGAGGGATGTTCTCCCCTCCCCCAGCCCCCAGGCAGGGAACGCCGCTGAGTTCCACGTTCTAACCTGCCCTCTGACTCCGAGGGCCCAGACCCCAGACCACCAAGAGAGGCCTCGGGAGGTGCCAACAACCCCGGGCCGCCCTTGAAGCAGCGCCTCCCCGCGGTCTCCGTTAGCCCGGCCCGGAGGCGGCTGCCAGAGCCAGGATTACGCCGGCGCCGCCTGCGCCCCGGGGTCCTCCGGCAGAGCCTTCCCCTTGGCTGCCGCTGCCCCTGCCCCCTCCACCGGGGTAAGAGCTAAGTGCGAGGCAGGGTTTCGCGGGCTCTGATTGGCCAAATCCGCGGGGGCGGGGTAGTGGGTGTGAGAGGGCGGGGCCTAGGCTTCCCCCTGCTCCCACCCTCCTTCCCAGAGAGTCTTCCCGAGCTGCTCAGCGTTGCATCATCTCCAGACCGCGGCTTCTCGCGAAGGGCTAGGTGCGGCGCGTCTCATTCGGCCCTGGGCGCCAACCCACGCTCTGTTGAGCCGCTCCTCGCCTTTTCCGCACCTGCTCCTGCGCCAGGCTCGAGACTCCCGGGAGCCGCTTCCCAGAGCCGACAGGACGCAGCTCGTTCCAATCCATTCATTGAGAGCCCAGTCTTTTTCCTGAGCCTGACTCCCTTGCCTCCTCCAGCTCGGAACCCTGGGCCAAGCCATGGAGAAAAGCAGCGAGACCAACGGTTACCTCGACAGCGCCCAGGCCAGGCCTGAGGCGGGGCCCAGCGCGCCAGGGACCGCGGCGGGACGCGCGGGGCGCTGCGCCGGCTTCCTGCGGCGCCACGCGCTGGTGCTGCTCACCGTGTCTGGAGTGCTGGCGGGCGCGGGCCTGGGTGCGGCCCTGCGCGGGCTGGAGCTGAGCCGCACGCAGGTCACCTACCTGGCCTTCCCTGGCGAGATGCTGCTCCGCATGCTGCGCATGATCATCCTGCCGCTGGTGGTCTGCAGCTTGGTGTCCGGCGCCGCCTCCCTGGACGCCAGTTCCCTCGGGCGTCTGGGCGGCATCGCTGTCGCCTACTTTGGCCTAACCACGCTGGGTGCCTCCGCGCTCGCCGTCGCTTTGGCGTTTATTATCAAGCCGGGGTCCGGTGCGCAGACCCTGCAATCCAGCGACCTGGGGCTAGACGAGGCCGGGCCTCCTCCAGTCCCCAAAGAAACGGTGGACTCTTTCCTCGACCTGGCCAGGTAACACACGTCACCTAGCCGAGGGCTCAGGGAAAATGTCAGTCTCCAATGCCCTTCAGATCATGCACACATACATTCATATACTCCTAAAAGTTAATTCTTCTTTAACTGCTGGTGGTCTTTAACATTTTTTAAATATCAAAATAACGTCTGGAGTCTTTGCATGTTGACCACACCTTTGTAAACAGCTGGGACAGACCGGACAATCTCAAGAGCAGGGCCACATCTTTTAGCAAAAATCGCTCCTATCGTTAGGTGGGCATGTTAGGGAAGAGTCAGCTGTCCCACGCGTACTAGATTCTTATACCCTAGCTCTGCCTTCCCCGGGAAAAATGTTCCGCCTATGTCCCAGTATCTTTGCCCCGTTTTCTCCCAAGGTGCCCAAAAGCTTCTGGAAGCGTTGGTTAAATTTTGCCTGTCGGGCCATCCTGCTTGCACTCTGCTTCAGTCCTGCCAGGGATAGCGGGGCTGGGGTTAGTTGTGTGGGACCTATCACCCAGAAATTTGTCTCTCCTAGGGTATCAGGACAGGTTGCTGTCCAGCCCAGTCAGGACCACCTCAGAGTATTCTGTTTCCAAGAGCTTTCTTTGTGGGGAGGTGTGAGTACCAGAGGGGAGAGAGAAGCATCTTCGCTTAGCTTTGCCTGCTTTTTGTCACTGTTAGAAGTTGCATTTCATCCCTTCAGATGAAATAGTGTAGTTTTCTGTAAATTATCCACACATAATGGTTTCTCCTTTAGCCCAAAGTTCACAGGTGGGAAAACTGCTGCCTGGAGGCATTAACTGATGTAACCAAGTTCAGCAGAGTCCAGCTGGCTTCCCCTTTAGGTTTCCGATAGTTCTGGATTCTGAGTCTTGGAGGTGTATTTTGTCTTGAGTCATTGGGGCAAATTTCCTCATTGCTGAGGCTATGAAAAACAGCAAACCCTGGCAAAGTAAATTGCCTTTTCCACTGTTTTCCATCTTTACTCCTGGAAAATATGATGACTGTCTGCCATTTAAGAGAGTAATTTAAAACAACCAAAAAAAAAAAAAAAAACCAAAACTGAGAGGGATCAAAAGTTCTTGCCAAAAAGGCAGGTGGGAGTGGCTTATTAGGACTTTGATGGGATCCCAGCCTTTGTTCTGTGTCTGGCAGCTTGATACTTGGAACCTTTAGAGATTTTTTAAGTTTGGTGACTTTTCAGTGGGTGCTGAAAAAAAATCTACTGAAGTTGAGGGCACCTTTGACTATTACCTTCAGGTTATCATTCAGCCCTTACAGGGAGGGAAGGCAAGCAGGGGGTTAAATGATTCATTTTTCCAGGGATCTGTGGTCCAGGGAGGGAATGTGGATGTTCCTCTGCCTGCTGGTGGCACCCCACTGAAAGCCTCAATAGCATTCTTTTATCTCCCAAAGGGAGGGTCAGTGAGGTTAGCTCATTATCACCTGCTCTAACTTCAGATAAAAACCCCTTCAGGTCCTGCTTCTGAAGTGAATGGTGACCCAGTGTCACAACTTAGCAGTGTAGGTGCAACTTTTCAATGACCTGGGCTGCACTTCCATGGGAGGGCTAAGAGAAGCTTTGTTATGGCTTGTTGGGAATAGGTAGTGTTTCCTAATGCTTCCAAAAGCCAATTCCATTTAATCAAGCAGCTCATGGATAAAGCAGAGCAGGTGGTATATCCTATTTTATGACTGAGGAAACTGAGACAGATTAAGTGATTTGTTCAAGGTCATGGAATAGTTTATGAGAAGAGAGATTAGAAGAACTAACTGCCCCCACAGTTTAGGGCTCTCTCTGTTTCTCCTATAGTTTCCCCACCCCCACCCTCCTGCCGCAGTCAACATGCTATAGTAATAATGTCACATTCCTAGTCCAGCATGACTGTCTCAGAAGTGTTTTCTCTGAGCCAGAAGAGGAACCAGGTAAGCATGTGACTGGTCAGAGCACATGCCCACTTCCTCTAACCAGGGGTTGAGGGTGAGCTCCCTGAGTGAGGGAAGGTGTGTGCACCTGTTCAGGTTTGGGTTTATGCTGAGCAGCTTATGAAAGGAAACTGAGTTTTGAGCCACCCAAAAGTGCTTGCTGGGTCTGGGGAGTCTCGGGTCAAATTACTTCCTTCAGGGAAATCTTATGGATGCCAATTTCATGTGACTCTGGGCATGTTCTTTGGAAAAGGCAGGGCCTAGTCCTCTCTGCCTGTGGGCACGTGAATGAAATGAGACTCTGCCAGCAAATACCTCAGTTATCCAGCAGGCCCTTGCCTGGTACCTGCTTAGAACTTAAACACCTGGATGAGTAGAAGTCTCTATCAGCATAGCTGCTGCTAGGGCCTGTGCCAAAGTCCACGCCCTTTCCAGGTGGGAGAGTGGCTCCAGAACTCCCACTGAGTCTCCTGCAGGGTCTCTTACCATGATTTCTAATTTATTTTTTGGAGTGGGACCTTTGGCTGGGCGAGGTGGCTCACGCCTGTAATCCTAGCACTCTAGGAGGCCGAGGTGGGTGGATTGCGTGAACTCAGGAGTTGGAGACCAACCTGAACAATAGTGAGACCCTGTCTCTACTAAAATAGAAAAACTAGCCAGGCATGGTGGCGGGTGCCTGTAGTGTCAGCTACTCGGGAGGCTGAGGCAAGAGGATCTCTTGAGCCCATGAGTTTGAGGTTGCCATAACACTCTACCCAGAGCTACAGAGTGAGACTCTGTCTCAAAAAAAAAAAAGTAAGAACTTCAAGTCAGAAATGAAGTTAGCAGGCATTCATTGTGTATGTTTAAATTTAGAATCTTATTGTTGAGTGGTTTGATTTCCCACCACCCAATGGATTAGAAATAACAAAGTAGAATGGAGAGTTGGGACAGGAAGGCTGAAGCTGGGAGCCCTGAGAAGTGACCACTGACTGTAACTGGCAGATGAGAGAATCACAGGTTCCCTAAGCAACCCAGAAATCCATGCCTGGGAACCCAACACAGCACAGGGATTCGGAACTCTGTACGACCCAAAAGATTTTCTTGTAAGTGTTCATCCACCATGAAATAGTTTTGGCACCAAAGAGGCAGAAACAGATTCTCAGGAAAGTAGTCACTCTGGAACTTCTTAGTCCCTAACAGTGCTTACTGGTTGTAGAGCATATCTAACTTTTCTGTTCCTTGGTTTCCTCATCTTTATGATGGATAAATTATGGTAAAGGATCACAATCATGATAGTACCTACCTCATAGGGATGTATTGAGAGTTAAATGAGTTCTATCTATAAAGCTCTTAGAACGGGACTGGTCCATCTTTACTTGCTCTTGTTATAAATGGAGCAATATGACTGAGTGATTGGATTTTTCCAGGTCACATGAGCAAATGGGAATAGCCCTCTTTCCACAAACTGAATAAATGAGGGCAAATGGGGGGAAAAAGGAATGTTTAGGGGAGCTCAAGATGAGTTGGAGCTAATGTAGTCTTTACTTATTTTAGAGACAGAGTCTCACTTTGTTGCCCAGCCTAATGGCAATATCATAGCTCACTATAACCTCGAACTCTAGGGTTCCAGCAGTCTTGCTGCCTCATTCTCCAGAGTAGCTGGGACTACAGGTGCATGCCCCATGTCAAGATAATTAAAAAAAAAAAAAAATTAGGCTCGGTGCCTGTAGCTCAAGTGGCTAAGGCACCAGCTACATACACCAGAGCTGGCGGGTTCGAATCCAACCAGCAATGACAACTACAACCCAAAAATGGTCGGATGTTGTGGCGGGTGCCTGTAGTCCCAGCTACTTGGGAGACTGAGGCAAGAGAATCACTTAAGCCCAGGAGTTGGAGGTTGCTATGAGCTATGATGCCATGGCACTCTATCCAGGGCGACAGCTTGAGGCTCTGTCTCAAAAAAAAAAAAAAAAAAAAAAGGGACAGCACCCTTGGCGAAAAGGAGTAGGGCACCGGCCCCATATACCAGAGGTGGCAGGTTCTAACCCAACCCCAGCCAAAAAAATACTGCAAAAAAAAAAAAAAAAAAATTAGAGATGGAGTATTACTATGTTGCCAGGCTGGTCTTGAACTCCTTGCCTTAATCAATCCTTCTGCCTCAGCTTCCCATAGTGCTGGGATTACAGGCCTGAGCCATGTCACATGGTTGAGTCCTCTTTAGTGTATTGAGAACCACGTGGCATCTGGTGGAGAAGTGAACAGGGACTATGGTGGGAATTAATGCAGTCATATTATGGGAAATTTGGAAAATGGGGGGAAAAGTCAAAACTAAACATGGGAGTGCCTTCCCTTCTGAAATGGGGCAGAAGTACTCTCAGACATTTCAGTTTCTTTTTCCTCAGCCTTACATGCTATTATTGTCTCCGAAATTCACTTCCATTTTCTTCAGCTGTAAATTGAAGGAATTGAGGCTACCGGCTTCTTACATTCCTTTGGGCTCTAAAATTTGTAGTTTTCTTTTTTTTTTTTTTGAGACAGAGCCTCAAGCTGTCACTCTGGATAGAGTGTCGTGGCACCACAGCTCCCAGCAACCTCCAATTCCTGGGCTCAAGCGAGTCTCTTACCTCTGCCTCCCAAGTAGCTGGGACCGCAGGTGTCTGCCACAACGCCTGGCCATTTTTTGGTTGCAGCCGTTGTTGTTGGCGGGCCTGGGCTGGATTCGAACCCAGCAGCTCAGGTGTACATGGCTGGTGCCTTAGCCTGTTGAGCCACAGGCGCAGAGCCAAATTTGTAGTTTTCAAATGAAGAACCAAAGGCTTAACTGCCAAGGAGGCAGGTAGGGCAGCACGTGGGCTGAGGGCTCCCATCTGCACTGGCAGTTAGAAGAGTAGCCCTGGGCCACTGCCTTTTACATCAGTGTAGCAAGTTGCTAGCATGTACATGGTGAACACATTAGGATTTTGTCTGTTGCCTGGTTGCTTTTTTAGGCTTTTTCTTTCTTGTGCTCATTTTTTAAAGAGTAAGTAGTGCTCTGAACCTGTTCATTCACAGAGGGTGGTATGGTAGATTTACCTGCCTTTTCAAAGACTGCTGTGAATACATACAGTTCTTTTCAAGCTACAAAGAACACATTTCTTTTCTTTTTTTTTAATCTTTTTTATTTTTTATTTATTTATTTACTTATTTATTTATTTTTTCTCCTCCCTACCCTCTACCCCATCCTATTTTTTTTTTTTTTTTTGAGACAGAGCCTCAAGCTGTCACCCTGGATAGAGTGCTATGGCATCACAGCTCACAGCAACCTCCAATTCCTGGGCTCAAGTGAGTCTCCTGCCTCTGCCTCTCAAGTCGCTGGGACTACAGGCACCCGCCACAACGCCCGGCCATTTTTTGGTTGCAGCCGTCATTGTTGTTTGGCGGGCCCGGGCTGGATTCGATCCCGCCAGCTCAGGTGTACGTGGCTGGCGCCTTAGCCCGCTGAGCCATAGGCACTGAGCCAGAGCACATTTCTTGAGTAGGTGCAAAGAAACCTATCAGAGACTGGGATCTAATATTAGCCCAAGTCAAGGGCATGAGTTATGAATAATTTCTTTTAAATATTGGCCAAGGTAGGCTATTTTAACTATGCCTATGTCTCTCACTTCTGGAAGCAAGATGGAGACTCTAAGCACATCTAAGAAGGATCCAATTGAATAGAGGTTTCTCAGTCTAGTCACTAAAGCAGAAAAAAAAAAAGCGTTTAACTATTTAAAAAAAGTTTTTAGCTCTTAGAAGAACCCTTGAATAGTTTAGAGACTGAAAAGGGCAGAAACCCTGAGAGATGGCGTGGGTGGTGATTAAGAGCAGACACTGAAGCCAGCTACCTGCATTTCAACCCCAGCTGTACCACTTACTGGATGTGGATGAGTCATTTGGCTTGTCTCAGTGTCCTTATCTATAAAATAAAGCTAATAAGATGCTAGAACTGTTATGAGGATTAAATAAACTAATATTTGAGTCCCTTGCTATATGCTAGTATGTCCCAGCCTCTTGAGGACAGCTGAGAGCTACTTGATACAGATCATGAGGGCATTATTAACCTGATTTCTCCAAAAGTTCCCCATTCCAGGGGTCTAGCCCTCCCCTTTCAGTCTGGAATCTAAATCTGGTTGTAGGCCTTAAAAAGAGGGTAGATTAACCACCTGGCATCAGAGTATGAGCCCACCACCCACATCCCTCTTCGGCTTCCAATCTCGTAGGATATACCAAGATCTGAAAGGGTATGTCCCTGTTAACTATCGCTAACAATAAACACTAAGGATAATAAAGATTTATCAGGTGTACATACTGTTCCATATCCTGTTCTGAGGAGTCTTTGAACTTAAAAAAGCAAATACTTCTGGGAAAAAAAAAAACCTTCATAAAAGTAAATTGTTTATATTCTTCTCTTATAATGCAGGGAAATATATGCTGCCCTTGACAATAAGATCAGGAGAACAAACAGTATCAGATGTATAAAGAATGTTTTTGAAGTTGGCCATTGGGTGAGCTGCATGAGTCTGTGCAGAACCTCTAGTCACATTTCTACATTTGCAAGCTCAGCCTTGGGTCGTACCAGTTTTTGTGTTCAAGTAACGTTTCCAAAGTGTCTTACAGCACTGGAAAGACTTGCTGATTTTCTCCCAGTTTGATTTGACTTGGGTCTCTAGGTTTAGTAGTATGATCTTGGGGGTTTCACACACGTTTTTTACTTTGACCTACAATAAGAAATTACATTCTGGCTGGGCACAGCGGCTCATGCCTGTCATCCTAGCAATTTTACATTATGACTTCCTTGCATGTTCAGGCCCCCCCACCACAAACACAAACTGAAACACAAGTTTCACCAAAGAATATTTTATTTTTATTTATTTGAGACAGAGCCTCAAGTTGTCGCCCTGGGTAGAGTGCCGTGGCATCACAGCTCACAGCAACCTCCAACTCATGGGCTTAAGCGATTCTCTTGCTTCAGCCTCCCAAGTAGCTGGAACTACAGGTGCCCGCCACAAGGCCTGGCTATTTTTTGGTTGTAGTTGTCATTGTTGTTTGGCAGGTCCAGACTGGATTCGAACCCGCCAGCTCTGGTGTGTGTGGCTGGCGCCTTAGCTGCTTGAGCTACAGGTGCTGAGCCCAAAGAATATTTTAAATGTGATACATGCTGATATTTTATTTAATGTATTTCATCTTTTCTTAAATGCAGTAGAAACATTTACTGGTTGAACGAACTGGTCAACATACGGAGGTGGTCAGCATAAGGAATGTTTTTCAACTTTATCTCACAGCACACTTGAACCTATAGTAAAACTTTCATGGCACACTTAAATTATGTTGATCCAAAAAAAGGAAAAGGGTTCAGTGCTTGTAGCTCAGCGGCTAGGGCGTTGGCCACATACGCTGGAGCCGGTGGGTTTGAACCCAGCCCTGGCCTACCAAACAACAATGACAACTACGACAACAACAACAAAATAGACAGGTGTTCTGGTGGGTGCCGTAGTCCCAGGTATGGGAGGCTGAGGCAAGAGAATTGCTTAAACCCAAGAGTTTGAGGTTGCTGTGAGCTGTGACACCACAGCATTCTACCCAGGGCGACATAATGAGACTGTCTCAAAAAAAAAAAAAAAAAGAATTAAAAAAAATATTTACTGTGACTTGAACTTCTTCCAAAAATAATTTAATTAATATGTAAAATTTTTCAAAATGGTTGAAAATCACTGATCTAAATAGGTCAAGACATCCCATTGAATCCATATGGATATTTTTGGTTAGAAAATCTCCAGTTTTCACTGTATGTTTTAAACTTTTAAAACAATTTTGAGGTATGATTTGCATACAAGAAAATGCACCCATTGTAGCTGTACATTTCAACCAGTTTTGACAAATGGGATAACTCAGGACACTACCACCACAATCAAGAGACTAAACAATTCCATCACCCATGACTTTTCTCAGCAACTCTGGCCTCAGATAGGTAATCTGCTTTGGTCACTGTAAGTTAGTTTTGCTTTTCCTAGAGTTATATATCAATGGAAGCATTTGGGACGTACTTTGTCTTTGTTTGCTCAGTGCAGTGTTGTTGATATTATCCATGCTGCTGTGTATATGAGCTGGTTTCTTTCTACCGTCAAGTGGTATTTTATTGTATGGATTTGTCAGAATCTGTTTATCCAGCTGTTGTGAATAAGCTGTCCTTTGTGCAAGCATATATTTTAATTTCTCTTGGGTCAGTATCTAGGAGTGGAATGTTGGGTCATATAGTAAGTTTATGTTTATCAGAAACTGTTAAAACATTATGTTATTAGGAACTTGATTGGGGGGGGCAGGAGTTGTTTTGCCTCTAATATTTTCTGTGCCCACCCCCAGTTCCCACTGGATTTTGAAGACTAGATATAGTAGACAGTCTAAAAACAGGCCAATGTGCTAGAAGTTCTGGGTTAGGGTTCATTCTGGGTGAGGTGGTACTTGGTCATATTTAATGATAAAAAAACCCAGGATGGGTTGGATGGATAGAAAGATTTAAACAAATAGTGTTGTGCTTTTTGGAAGAGAGCAAATTTCAAGGCTGTGGGAAAGGCTGTGTTTGTAGCAGTTGAGGAAACAACTAATTCCTAAAGGATTCGAGGTGTTTACAGGAGAAATTGTTCCCTGTGGGCAAGGGGGAAGGCTTCTAACCCAGCTCTTTTCTTAACTTTCCTGTCCTCATGGAGAGAGAACCCGAGGCCAGCTTGCTCTGGGAACTACTGAGAGTTTTCATGTGGTAGAGATACAACAAAGAAACCTTGGCATAGGACCCCTTTCTGCTTCTGACTAGTATAGCAAATGGAAATGAGATACCAGACCTAGCCCACAAGATGGAAATATATAAGGAAGTTGCTTTGTAATGAAAATAATAAGCAAATATACGGTGTTACTCATCTATATGCTAAAAGCTAGCCAATAAACCAATATAAGTTGCTAGTCTGTTTTTACATTTTTTAAAAGTAAATGTTCCTGTGATAAGAATCAAATTTCTGAGCACAATTTTGCATCACTAAATTCTGTTAAAGATTACTTTTGTCTGATTAAATGCAGGCATGTACTTGCAGGTATTCTCTAAGATCATTCATAGCAATTCAAGTTTCATAGACAAGTTTGGGGAATGCTGTACTGCAGCCTGTAAATGCTAGCAATCTTTTGAGAGTACCCCAAGTGTTCTAATGAAGTCATTTTTGCATCTCATTAACTTTGTTGGTTGGTGTATTAATTATCTATTGCTACATAACAAATTACCACAAATTTAGCAGCTTGAAATCCCATACATTTTTTTAATCCCACAGTATCTCTCAGGTCCAAAATCCAGGCATGGCTTAGTTGGCTCTTCTGCTTCTGAGTGTCTTGCAAGGTTGCAACCAATGTGTCAACCAGGGCTGAGGTCTCATCTGAAGGCTCAACTGAGGAGGGATTCACTTCCAAGGTCATGTGGCTGTTGGCAGAACTCAGTTCCTTGAAATTTGGACTGGGATCATTAGTTCCTTGTTGGCTATTGGCTAGAAGCCACCCACAGTTTCTTGTCATGAGGGCCTTTCTAACATAATAGCTTGCTTCATCAAAACATGCAAGCCCAGAAAACAATAAGAAGAGTTGGCTAGCAAGATGGAAGCAGCAATTTTATGTAACCACATCATGGATGTGACATCCCATCACCTTTGCTGCATTTTGTTGATTAGAAGCAAGTCATAGGCCTGACCCACACTCAAGGAGGATGACACAAAGGTGTGAACAACAGGAGCCTATCTTAGACTTTGCCTGCCACAGCTGGGTTGCAGCCAGACCTTCTTTCCTCTGAAACCCAATGCACTGCAAATAGTTGCCCAGAGATTTTACTGCTAGGTGAACAACTCAACCACGGAAGTAAGAATTAGTGGATCAGTCTGGAACAAATTATAAGGGATAATTCAGACTCTTTTATTCTTCTAGACTTACTCTTCTTTCAGAAAGTGGGCAGAACAAATGTACTGTCAGCTGGAATGTGATTTCTTGTATATCAAGACCAGCATCCTACACAGAAGCGGACCCAGAGGAGACTCTTCATAAAAATGATTTGCCTGTTGGGCTCAATCAGCTGTATTGCCCTTCTTTTATAACATATGTTTTATAATAGCCTTCATTCTAGGGTGGCACCTGTGGCTCAAAGGAGTAGGGCACCGGCCCCATATACCAGAGGTGGCAGGTTCAAACCCAGCCCCGGCCAAAATGCAAAAAAAAAAAAAAAAAAAAAAAATAGCTTTTGGCTCGGCGCCTGTGGCTCAATGGGCTAAGGCGCCAGCCACATACACCTGAGCTGGCAGGTTCGAATCCGGCCCGCCAAACAAAAATGGTGGCTGCAACCTAAAAATGGCCAGGCGTTGTGGCTAGCGCCTGTAGTCCCAGCTACTTGAGAGGCAGAGGCAGGAGACTCGCTTGAGCCCAGGAATTAGAGGTTGCTGTGAGCTGTGATGCCACGCACTCTATCCAGGGTGACAGCTTGAGGCCCTGTCTCAAAATAAAAAAAAAAAAATAGCCTTCATTCTAAAATGAAACCTATAAATAGCATTTACCTGTCCATATAATTTTAAAACATTAATATGACTTAACTAATATAAAAGACAAAAGGAAAAGAATTATGATAAAAATGATGTGATTCAACATGTAAATCCTCTAAAACAAAGTGGTTGGAAGCTTGCTCCTGAGTTTAGAATTGGCACCAATGAGATACCTATAAAGGCAGATTGATAATTAACACTGCAATATGGAATTAAGGACACAGATACTTCAACTTATCATTGGCGGCATGATTTTCCAGGAAGGTGAACAATTCTTGGAAATGTTCAGAACAAAACAAAAAAACACCCCCTAATTTACACAGTGGTTGCATTTCTAGAAAAAAAATCAGTGTATGTTCAAATTGTGCAAAAAAAAACCCCACCTCATTTTGGAGTTAGTGTAGGGCTCAGGTGACTTTAAATAAAGTTATCCACATCATGTGGGACGTCATGCGGGACATGTGAGGGCCTTGGGACAATTCATTGTATAGGACGTTGCTGCTCTTTGCCCTAGCACTTCCCCACCCACTCTTTCCCAGTTCCAGGAATGCTTCTCAATTATTTTGACAATAACTCCCTTGGATTTCACAGGTGGGTGGTACCACTCCACAGTGAAGTTAAGTGGGGCTTAACCTCTAGGTCAGCGGTTCTCAACCTGTGGGTCATGACCCATAGGAACTGTATTAAAGGGTTGTGGCATTAGGAAGGTTGAGAACCACTGCTCTAGGTAAAAGGAGAAATGCTGTTACATGGTTTGGTTGGACACAGTTAATCCTAAATGTCAGGGAGCACCGTGAGGGAGATGAGGGTGGGAAGCGGTGCCCCTACAGTATCTGTTGTGGCTCAGCAGCACAGGCACACTTGGCTTCTTAGATCAAGCAGAAGACCATAGTATCTGCTGGGGATGCAGGGAGAGAGAGCATCATGTTAGGCCTTCAGCAGTCGACATCAGAAAGCCGACATTAGCACAATGAATTTTAAGAATACTGATGAAATGCTTTCTCTTCCAACAGAAACTTGTTTCCCTCAAATCTTGTGGTTGCAGCTTTCCGGACGGTAAGGCTTGATACTTTGCTAAAGATATGAAACTTTGATGTGGGAGATATGTAAATCATCACTATAGAGTTAGGCAAGGTAGAAGGGGGGGATAGTATTGTTAACAAAACTTGATAACATTGGCCTAAATTTTTATAGAGGGGTACCTGGAGTAAAAAGACAACAACAAAAATGACTGAACAAATAAAACTTGTTTCACTGGTTCCCAAATTATTTTATATCATCTAAGAAATACCATCAAATCACATTTTGGGGATGTCTTAAATATTGTAGAATTTTTTTTTAATGTTTTTTTTTTTCTGGTTGTAGAGGTAAGAAAACAAAAATTACCCACTACCTAAAGTAATTACAAAAATTACTACCTAGAGCAACTTATTATTGACATTTTGATATACCTTCTTAGTTTTTTCTGTGCATGTGTACACAACATTTTTAAAAGAAGCATAAACATATCGTTAGTATGTACACATACTAACATATTGCTTCTATTTTCTCATGTCAGTAAATACCCTCCTGGATAATGTTATGGCTTAGAGTGTTCTACTGCATGAGTACAACATAATTTACCTCTATCATTATTTTCCTTGTTGACGGACATTCATGTTGTTTTTGGCTTTCCCCTATTTTTCATAATGATGCAAGTAACAGTCCTGTGGCCATTCTTTACACAGAGAAGGAATAGAACGGTCTAAATTACTTAATCTAATTTGATTGTTTCTATAAATAGTTTTCTGTTTCCACTTATAGCCTCTCATTTTTGTTTTGTTTTTTTAAACTGCATGTAAGCACAGGATTGTGTATATAATGTGAGACAGGAGAAACAAGTAGATTTATGGGGCTTTTAATGCCAGTCACTGAGGGGGGTGAGTATGGTTTATTTCCCCCTGCCACCCTTGATCAGGGGACAGCTGAAATCTCCACCTTTTTGTAAACTCGATTAAGTCAAAGCTGAGAGAAGCCAGAGCTCATCAGAGGCAGGCACAAAGCAGGCCTTCGATCTGGACGTCCTAGCGGGCTCCTTCTGACACCTCTGGGCCAGGTGCCCTGGAAGGGGTCAGGAAGGACCGTGTTCTAACAGATTCCACACAATAGCACATGCTGCCAGGAGATGGTTGTATGCACTGTGCAGAAGCACGTGAGGTCAACCACAGGACCGAAGTTGGAGAGATGTCTCACTTCTGATAAGTCAGTCTCCCAGAATACTCAGCCAGAAAACGCCACCTTGCCTCATGTCCCTGACTTTGCAGAGTGGAGGCTCAAGCCAAATGAGAAACAGATGCTAAAGAACAGTCATGCTCAAATAAGTTCTGGAACAAAGCGGGACATGAATGAAAATAAAATGACACATTGAAAAGTGAACTTGGACATTATGAAATAACTGCCAGGGTTATTCAAATAATGAGGTATTAATAGCAGGCTGTTTTGAAATAACAAATTAGCAGCGTGAAATTGTGCCGAACTTGTCCACCAAACCATTCATTGCCCAAGAAACATAAGGAAATACTCCCTGTTTCCTTGGGCCCTTAAGTAACCCAGAGGCCTCTTAAAGTTCAAGCTGCCTCGATTTCAATGTAACTTTTGTACAGTTAGTTCTCAGAGGCCCTTGTCAGGGCAACCAATTGAGGAAGGCCCAGAACACCCCATGTAAATAATGATAGAAGTAGCAAGAGGCCCAGCAGTGCCCTCAGTCTTCTGGGTTGGTCTTCACCTGCACGCTAACAGCAGTTTTCCTTCCTCTTGATCACAGTATGCGACTGATTATAAAGTGGTGACCCACAACACCAGTTCTGGAAACGCAACCCACGAAAAGGTAAAGTTCTTTCTTTATAAGGTCACTGGTGAAAAATATATGTGAAAGAGCTAATGTTTCTTAATTTAAAGATCATAACATAATGTGTCTTTTTCTCAGCTGGCTGAAAACTTTGAGGTTCAAGTGGACTATCTGAAGCACACAGCTAGCTTTGCTCCCTTGGTTATGTGCCAACGTGGTCACAGGTCGCATAGTACTTGTAGCACTGGGATCCTCAGAGGATCCATAAAACATTTGATAACATCCCATCTACTGTCCTAAAAGGTAATCAGCAGGTGGTTTAACCTATCCCTGCATATATAACTTTTTTGAAAAATCAACACAAGTGAGAAATAAAAATAATTTATAATAAAATAATCCATATTTCTCCATGTACAACTATACTAGAAGACATAATGAAGTTTACAGTTCACAGTGATACAGTTGTATCACTTAGAATGAATACGTTTGGGTTTAAAAGTAGTAAGTCAGAATTCAACTAAACATTGTTGACACTGTTTTGCATTTTTGCACATTTTGAAATAATTACAAAATGCTATCATATTACTATATTAAATATATTATTAACAATAATAAATATTTTTGTATATGAATATAGGATCACCCTAAATGCAACAGCTACAATGCAGACATCACATGTTATATTAGTGACTTGGCTATTATAGGCACTTGGGCTATTGGTGACACAATTTTTTAAAATGGCAAATAATTTTCATAGCAACCTTACATATGTATTAGCTACTGCTGTTATCTCCAATTTATAGATGGGGAACTGAGCCACAGAAGGGATAAGTAACTTACCTAAACTTAAACAAGCTAGAAAGTAGGAAAAGTCAGGCTCCAAAGCGGACACATCTAATACTACCACTCCCCTGTAAGTAATATTTACCAGTAATAAACAAAAGCACCACATGTGGCGATCATCGTTTTATATTTCAACTTTTCTATTATATTTCAAACTTTTCATTATGAGTAGTTGAAAGGAAATAAAACACTATACTATGAGTTCTTATGATACACATGAGTCTGTGGATCTTGGTACATTTCGTGTAACTCATGAGTGTCTCTTAGGTAATTTAGGAGTTACAAAAGACTTTTCTAAAAGACTTTAAAAAGAAATTTGTGGTCATTTTGAGTACTTATTGTTTACCAGGTACTGAGCTAGGTCCCAGCTTTCGTGACGGAACTGTGAGGGACGGGGGACCTCCAGGGCTATTGCTCAGTCCAGAGATTTTCCCCCTGCACCAGAACTATCACGGGAGGAAGGAAGGACTTCTGTCCTCTTCCCACCCCACACGTACCCCTCACTATCCCCAGAGCTGAGGGCCTCTAAGTTCTACCAGCCTTTCTTTTTTTTTGAGACAGAGCCTCAAGCTGTCACCCTAAATAGAGTGCTGTGGCATCACAGATCACTGCAACCTCCAACTCCTGGGCTCAAGCGAGTCTCCTGCCTCCACCTCCCAAGTAGCTGGGACTACAGGTGCCCGCCACAACACCCGGCCATTTTTTGGTTGCAGCCATCATTGTTTGGCAGGCCCAGGCTGGATTCAAACCCACCAGCTCAGGTGTACATGGCTGGTGCCTTAG